>JAQMYM010000001.1:17502358-17512488 GCA_030014255.1 Parauchenoglanis ngamensis
TATATATATATATATATATATATATATATATAATATATATTCCTAATGAGCAAGCCTGTGGCGACGGTGGCAAGGATAAACTCCCTGAGACGACATGAGGAAGAAACCGTGAGAGGAACCAGACTCAAAAGGGAACCCATCCTCATTTGGGTGATACCGGATATTGCGATTACAAATAACACAATTACTTACAATATTCAATATAAACTAATGCTTTTTAATTAATTAGAAGGTGAAGATTTGTAAGTTGTAAGTATTTTTTCAATCACATTAACACTTATCATGCGGTAGTAATAATTGTGAAAAGCTTTATGATTAATAGTTCAGTGCAGTAGGAATGCAGAAGAATAAAGGACGTTCCTTTAGCCCTTCTGCCCTTCTCTCATTACAACCACACCTTTGAGTACAGCTTAGGGCTGTGAGTGAACAAGGATTGTATTTCTGCTCTGTACCACCAGAATTACATTTACTTCAGCCATAAAGTCACGACTGTTTTGTTTTTCATGGAAGAGATACAGTGACATATCTGCAGTGCAGTGAAAGTTTTGCTTTTCAGTGTGGCATGTTGTCCTCACGTTACAAATGAAAAGCAATGCTGTCTGTGCACTGGATTTCACATTTGTCTTCAAGTGTGATTACTTTTCTGTCTGAATCTCCATAATAACTCCATAATAAATCTCCATAATAATATTGTGTGCCAAAGTAGACACTACAGTATGTCTGTCCGTACAGAGCTTGTAGTAAACGTGAGCCTGTTCCTATATTATGTACTTAACATTGTTACTCTTTCCACAGGTTCTTTGAATACATCTACTTGTTTAAAAGTGGCGTGTATTTCCAGATTGAGCAAGTCACCAAGGCATGTTCTAAGCTTAATTTGACTGAGGCCTGGGACCCGTATGACATCCCAATGAACTCCACATATGAGGATCAGTATTTCATTGGTGGACCTGGAGATATGATTGAGGTTCAAGAGTGGTCTGACCGAAAGCAAGCACGCAAAGGTATTTCTTTGTTCATGCATTCATTCCTCAGAGTAGATTTTGGAATTGATCCAAACAAGGTCGAAGTCATAGCAAATAGTGTTCCTTCTTTCTGATTGATATACACTTGTATTTTAGGGTATTTTTTTTACTTGCTTTACATACTTTACCTTGAGGCATACAAAGTACTAACAAAAAGTACTAGACTTGTTAGCAGCAGTGGTCAACTTGTTAAAGGATAATGTCTTTCTACCGAGTGCTACCAGTGCTTAAAATTCAGGTTTTGTTTCCAACTGATATTGACACAGAACGGGCACACTATGGATATCTTTATAAATATCACTACAATTCATCCATTTGTGTCTGCCTCACAGATGAGACCTGGGTGGGAGTTTATACTTTGAAGGACTGCTACCCTGTGCATGAGACATACACCAAGAACAGCAGCGTGACCACCACCACACGTTTCTTTGACCTTGATCCGGGCATCCGTGACCCTGAAGTGTTCACCCCACCCAGTACCTGCATGTCGGCTCTGCCAGAACGTATGGCCTCTGACTGCTGAACCTTTTATACTCCATCAGTCACTTTTCTGCAATCTGCACAGCTGGAGGAAAGGCACAATATATACACAGTAGGTTTTGTAGGTGGATAACTGCTTGTTGAGCTAATATGCCACTGAGACAGAATGAAGTATAGGCTCAACTACCAGGAAAGTCCAACTGCACCTTTATGCACCAAGGACCTCGTATTCAAGATTGAATAAGAGGGTGTATATCTAAAATAAATTGTGCATCATATGTAAACATTAATACAGTCTAAACAAAATGTAAAGCATGTAAAGTCAACCATAGCATAACATATTACCTATGTTGCTAACCTAATTTTAGTTCTGCATTGTTGCCCCCACAACTGTTCTATTAATTATTTGAACTGATATTTATTTTTTTGAGGTGCAAAAAAATTAATCATGTGCATCAAACCTAACACATGGTTTTCTTAAATCAATATTTTTTGGCTATTTGCTGAACTGATACCAATTAGTGATTTGCTTTGATTCATGTAACTTATGTAAAATGGCTGCTTTAATGGACATTAATCCACTCTATAAACCCATGACACGAGACAATAATAAAACAAGGTTACCAAAGGAATTGTTCATTCTGTGTCTTTTGTTTCTAATAGAATTGTTTCTAAAATAGGCAGCATAACTATGGAAGCACAAAAAGAGACATGCATATATCAATGGGAAAATCTGTTCAATTAATAATGAACAATTGAATTAAAACATCACTAAATCCAAAAAAACTGAAATATATTACTTTTTTAAAATTGCATGTGTATATTTCAACTGTTTTGAATAAACCTTGAAATTCAAAATAGTTTTATTTCAGTCTTTAGACATTCACATTGTAAATGTCATACTTTCAGAAAATCAACCATCTATATTAGCAGTGTCTCGTGACAGTAGATGTTGCTGGGGCAGGATAACATTTATAACAACTTAGCCTCAAATCAAGAGATGATCACACTTGAATTATGCTAAATGCTCCTAAATCTATTGAAATCTATTGAATTTTAGCGAAACCCCATAATAGGCAGTTGACAACATAAAGTTATCCAGTGTAGTCTATCAGCATGTTTGAGTGGATTTTAGATGTACTTTATTTCAACTGTGCTTGATACAGCAGCTGTGCGTGTTATCCTGGTTGCAGCACAACTATACATGTCAATTACATCTGAAAATTCACTTAAAAGACTTTAAGTAAAATAAAAAACAAGGTCACCTTGATGAAACCTTTCTGATGTACTGATGTTTCCTCTCACAATCTCAGCAATATTTCCTGCAATAGAAATGGTACTGTATGAGTATGAGGTCATGGGCATGAGGTCTGCACTGTATTAGATCTAGTTATGATTATTTGCTTTGAAAACAGTTCTTGGTGACTGCTGAGGTTCATGGCCCCCTAGTGCTCTGCGAAGGCATTGCAGGTGGTCCCTGACCATGCATTCAATAAAGTAGTTTCACTGTAGTAATCATATTATATGATTTTAATAAGCATAGGGTATTTTTAAAAGTACATATATTTTTATAAGTAACTTATATATCACTATATTTTCTTATTCATTTCCATGTATTAATAATTTATTTGTAAATAATCAAATCCATGCAAAATATTAAATTTCGAAAAGCCAAAGTGATTTTCAGGATTACAATAGAGCCTGTCCAGTCTATCCTTGATTGCCTGTGCTTAGGTAATGTGGGAATGTGTCACTAAGGTCACATGGATATGCATAACGTACAGATTCACCCCTCAACCTCTTTCCTCACACCTGACAACAACTAACCCAATCTGACAACCCTGTTAACTGTTCTGTCCAATGATTGTAAAAAAAACAAAAAAACAAAAAAAAAACATGGACACAGATTATCATCTCTGAAAAGTGAAGCCACCACATATTTAATGCCCCTGCTGGCTGGCTGTGTAGCCCTGCCCATCCCCATGTGTTGACAATGACAAAAATTTGAAATAAACAGAAATTACTTTTGGTGTTGATACACTTAGGAATAATATGATTGACAGTCTTGAGCGGAAGAGACTGGCTGCAGTACCTGCACTGCACCTGTTCTTTACATGGAGTAACTGAGTTTATAGTCTATTTTTTGCAGTCATTTGTTGATATATTACAGATACCAGACATGTTGGATATCCAGGAACAAAATGCCCTTGTCGTTACTGAGTTGCTGCTATTGCAGGATCAATGAAGACATTCTGCAACACATTGGATGTTATTGGTATTGGGTGAAGGGCCTACCAAATGAGTAGGTGTACCTGACTTCGACTCTTGTCTCTACTGCATAGACTCTGGCTCCAGATAGCAGCAGCAAATCCCTACTATGCAAACTTTGGCTCCAAATTTGACAACATGGCAGAAGGAAATTTGGTTTAATTTCTATAGAATGGAAGGACATGGAGCCACGCTGTCCATGTTATGGAATTGGTTGGATACGTCCATTGGTTCTGTCTGTAGCTCCTGCATTGAGTAATTATTTCAATAGAATGAACAGAGTTATGAATGAGGACTGTAGGAAAATTAACATTTGCTGAACAGAAGATGTATTGTGCATCTCTGCCCCTATGAATGAACTGATGAAAAATACATTAAATATTAAAAAGATTTTATTCACATTGCTCATTCCAATGCTCAGATTAATCATATGTAGCTTGCAAACTTCCCTTTGTAAAAATACAAGTAAAGTATCTGGGCTACCGATGGATAACCAAACATTCAAAGTAAAATATTTGAATGTCATGAATTCATTGGTTTTTAAAGATCGCTATTAAAAATTCAATGACTTTTAACTCTCTGGTAGCAAAGACCCTATATGATTTGGACAATACTACACTTCACTTCAAGCTCATCAGCAAAATCATTTATACAATGAAAAATTTATTTGTGAGCCTCATGGTGAATATGTAGATTCCATAATGCTCCTGAGCAACGCTGGCTTCCAAAGGGTTAACATTCAAATTTTAATGTTAATCCATAAAACAATGCAAAGTCCATTCAATTCTATTTTATTTGTATAGCACTTTAAACAACACACATTGTCACAAAGAAGCTTCACAGAAGTATATAAATTCTGAATATAAACTTATGAATCTATAAATTTATCTATCTATATATATCCCTTATGAGCAAGCCTGTGGCGACAGCAGCAAGGAAAAACTCGCTGATACGACAAAAACAAGAAACCTTGAGAGGAACCAGACTCAAAAGGGAACCCATCCTCATTTGGGTCGCACTGGATAGTGTAATTACAATGAACACACTTCTGTAATAGGGTCAAGAGATTAAGACTGTTCGTGGTAATTTGAGTCCTATGCCATTGTAGCTGAACCGCTCTTGTCAACAGCAGTCCAATGGCATTTTCCCAGTTCTAGGTGTATGTTGAGGCAGTTCATATGGTGCCATCCTCAACAGGAGCAAGTGGTTTCCAAGTGATGACTCCAACCAGAAATAGGACAACAGGATGGATCAGGCAGGTTCGGAAAGCCAAAGTGGTCAGGATCACTGGAATCTCAGGAGTAGCATGTGCAGCTCGACAGACAGTGAAAGAGAGAGAGAAGAGAAGAGAAAATAGAAAAAGCAGATTGTTAAGTATGTTGTTATGCTCGTTTTTACCTACCGGTTAAAGAACAGAGTATATTGTGTGCTGATTGCAAGGAGGAACTAGGCTAGCTATGACAGCATAACTATAAGGGAGAGCCAGAAGGTAACACAGATATGAGGGCGCCCTGGGACATAAAGCTACCAGCAACTCCACCGTCAACAAATCTGAGTGAATGTGTGAGTGTACGGGGGCAACAGCATTCAAACATCCCAGTGTACCAAAACATTCTATGCCTGAGAACCCTCCAGAACCCTCTGGCCTTTACCTAATAGAAGGTTATTAACAAAAGGCTTGGCTAAACAAATACATTTTCAGCCTAGATTTAAACACTGAGACTGAGTCCCAAACACTAAATGGAAGGCTGTTCCATAACTGAGGGGCTTTGTAAGAGAAAGATCTGCCCCCTGCTATAGCCTTCACTATTCAAGGTACCAACAAATAGCCTGCACCTTTTGATCTAAGTAGGCGTGGGGGGTCATAAAGGAACAGAAGTTCGCTCAGATACTGAGGTGCAAGACCATTCAGTGCTTTATAAGTCAACAGTAGTATTTTATAATTTGTGCCAATAGAGTGCAGATAACATGGCTCATAATTTCTTGTTCTAGTAAGGACCCTTGCTGCATTCTGGACTAATTGGTCCATGATTGATGACTGTCTGGATGTTCCAGTAGGTGCTTAAAGGTCACCATCATTTATGACCTCCATCTCATGACAGCAAACAAGAAAAAACAGAAAGAGGATGCCGTTTTCATCTGGAGTCATATGGAGGGAGCAGGGAGGATGGCAAAAGAAAAGGGGGGGAGAACAGTGTAGGAAGCAAAAATGGTTTTACAATTCTCATCATGATAACAAATTTAAACATTAGAGTGGTGAAAAAATGATGACAATAAGGGAAAAAAACATTAAATGTATTGCTTTATTTAAAAAAAAAACATGTCTTTTGCATGCCCACTTATCAAAAGTAAATGAATTATATAGGTCTATGTTATCTTTTGGCTCTTCCCTTTTAGTCATGCTGTCATAGCTAGTGTTGCTGGAGTTCCTTCTTGCACTCAGCACACAATATATACTGTTTGTAACCATTATATGACATTGAGCATACCTAACAATCCTTGTTTCTCTTACACACACACTCTCTTTTGCAATACACATGCTTCTCCTGAAATACAAGTGCTCCTGAATGCTTCTGCTCTTTAAATCTACCTGATTCCTCCTGATATCCTACTTCTCATTAGAGTTCCCATCACCGAGAAACCATTCACTCTTGCTGAGGATGGCCCCATGTGAACAGCCTAAAGATAGACTTCAAACTGTGAAGATTGATTTGAACTGCTGTTGATGCAAACAGCTTCGTTATGATTGCTTAGGCCTACAATTGCCATGATAACTTGAGGAACTGCTAGGAACAGGTTTTCACTCTAGTCTCTAGTTTTCACTCTAGACTCTAGTGAACAGATGATAACGTCAACAAAATAGACTTCATGCTAAAACTGTAATGAATTTCCCGGCTACAAAATTGTACTTTTGATCATGGAGCACACTGTGATAGAAATTTGTAGAGTTATTTGTAATTGCACTTTCTGGTGTAACCCAAATGAGGATGGGTTCCCTTTTGAGTCTGGGTTATCTCAAGGTTTCTTCCTCATGTTGTTTCAGGGAGTTTTCCTGCTACTTTTGCCACAGGCTTGCTCATTAGGGATATATTTATAAATTCATATGTTTACAATTTGTAACCGGAATTTACATATTTCTGCAAAGCTGCTTTCTGACAATATCCATTGTTAAAAGCACTATACAAATAAATTGAAATTGAAATATACTGTAGTATTAGAATCAGGTTTGAAGGCATTTTGGGTACCAGTGCATAAAAAATATCTATTGCACAAAACTAGACATTCAGTGATCTTATTTATAACACAGTCAAAATATTAAACACACATGAGGATTGTGACATGAATATCTGTCCCCTCAGAGAACAGTCAGAGAACATGTTAGTCTCAATAAATATGTGTGTGTTTCTCTTACATTATAATGTGCAGGATCTTTCATAAAACAGGTTAGTTTCTTTCTCTTACCCTGAGCGGATGGGATTGCACATGGTGTTCTGTGCATGGTCCATGGTGTCTGGTTTCCAGCTGTAATGCTTGAAATACTCATTCTGTTCCCGAGTGACTGCAAGGTGCTGGAAATATATGTGACACACATGCACACACAAACACACGCACAGACACAAACACCCACATGTGCAGATATGCACACAAAGAGATCTTATTCTAGGCTCCTACTAACATAATGGAGAGTAGGCTGCTGGTAGAAGTGTGCTTCATCTATGGTCATACAAAGTTGGAGATATTTTATAAACCTGTCATGGTTTTGTGATAAGGCATTGCTGAAGAAAAGCGATATTCTACCCAACAGGGTTTTATCTTAATGGTAATTTATTAGTCCCTGACTATGTGAACTAGCATGAGGATATGATCTTGAGAGTCTATAAAGCACTTTTAGTGTCTACTAAGTTTTATAAATGTAAATGTAAACAATGTGTAGCATTTAAATATTTTTAGGTACAAAGCATTCACTCATTCACATTTAGCAGCCTGAAGAGTTGCCATTCTTTTAGCTTCATTTCCACAACAAGACTAAATGTTTACAGTTGCAGCATACAGTTGCTGTCAATCAGATCTGTGATATATCTATATATATATATTATATAAAGATGTGCCACCACAATTTGAAAAATTAATTAAAAAATATGAATTTTTGGACAAATAAATTCCACCACAGGACCAAATGTGTACAGTTGTTATATGATGCAATTCTATGAAATGTTATTACACAGATGGATAGCATTATTAATAAAGGATAAAATTGTTTACAGAAGATGTGCCACCACAATTTGAAAAATTAATTTAAAAATATAAATTTTTGGACAAAAAAATGATATTGCAATATTATATTATAATATATATATCATATTATACTGTTGCATTATACTGCAACTACTGAGGGTATTGCTCTTTCTTCATGGTGTATGTTGCTCTTGCATTGCGTAGGATGTCACTCCCTCCTCTTGCTCTGGCTCTGACTTGGGATTTGCTCCCACTCACTGGATTTGTGGTGGTCATTGCTCTGCTCTTGGGCTCACCCTTAGCTATGTGGAAGAGGTTGCTTCACCTCACTGATTAGGGGAGATTGTTGCATCTCCTGTCTGCCACAGTAGGGGTCTCTCTTCATTGACCTAAGGTCCTCCAAAGGGGGCAAGACTTGGAATGCTTGGTCACACTCTGAACTACATATTACACTTCAGGAGGTGAGCATTAAGGAAGAGAGTCTCTGTCATTGTAGAGCTGAATATGGTGCAGAATTAAACTACCCATCAGCCCCAGCATATCACATGACCAAACCATTCACACCTGTTTCCTCCATCCATCCATTATCTATAATACTTTATCCATCTGGGTCGCAGGGAAACAAACAACCACACGCTCGCATTCACACCTATGGACAATTTAGAATAGCCAGTTGACCTAATCTGCATGTCTTTGGACTGTGGGAGGAAACCAGAGCACCCGGAGGAAACCCGCATGCACGGGGAGCACCCTGGGTGATCCGGGGATCAAACCCAGGACCTTCTTGCTGTGAGGCGACAGTGCTAACCACCACACCACCATGCCGCCCTGCAGCAAGATAATGACCCAAAACACATTTCCAACACAAATTACTTCATCACGGGGAAAAAGTGAAAGGTTTTAGACTGGCCAAGTCAATCATCAGGCCTTAACCCAATTGAGCATGCATTTCACCTCCTGAAGAAGAGACTGAAGGGAGAAACCCCCAAAACAAACACAACTGAAAGAAGCTGTGGTACAAGCATCACAAAAGACAAAAATGCAACAGTTTGGTAATTTCAGTGTGTTACTGGCTTGATGGACTTATTTCAACCTAAGGATATGCAACCAAATTTTAAGTGTTATTTACTTTAATTTACTTTAAAACTGTCTGTTCCAGTATTTTTGCTTACAAAAAATTGGGTGGTCTGCCACTAAAGGTGCCATGTTCTAAGTTTTTTTTTAAGCACATCTAGATGTAAATATCAAGAAATGCAAATTCTGATCTATATTCTCATATTCATCTTTTGATCAAAAAACTAAATAACTTTGGTGTGTGTAAAAACAAAGAATTGGCGTTGTTGGGGGATTGTAAATTCAAACACAGCATTGGTTTGCATGAGAGAGACTGTGTAAATGATTTATGTGTTGTGGCTCTCTGGAAAAGAATTAGGACTGCATTCACATCAGCAGGGTCTAATGATGCCCGTAGGACAGGTACAGTAAATCGCTTAACCAGGATAATGATATAGTGGTACAGCAAGCGAACACTGAGTTGTTTCCAGTTTGAATAAGTAATACGTATTCATGTATCCTTGCATGGTTCATAAGGGTAAAGCCTTAATCATAGGGCCTTTTTGTAGTTTCTTTCGGCACTAAAACAATTTGTTATACAATAGGATTTAAAGGTTAAAAATTTTGCATATATATTTAAGTATTTATTTTAATATTTTACATTTTTTAGAAAAAAGGCTTAACTAATAGATTAGCACTTTACACTTTATATACTCACTATTTATTGATGCACAATCACAATGCTCTTGCAAAGAACTCAACCCAGATGCATAGAAAAAGCTTTTGCATACAACTTATTGGACGCACTTTCTATGCGTTAAATATCAATGTTCTGTCACAAGCATATGTTGCAGAGCAACATAGCAAAAAATGATTTAAATGTTCTGTGTTAGATGTTCTGCACCAATGTATTTTAGTCAAGCTAATGTTCACCACTACAATTTTTGAATAAGATCAATATTCATCCATTATCTATACCGCTTTATATATCTGGGTCGCGGGGAAGCTGGAGCCAATCCCAGCATCTTCAGGTGAGAGGCGGGGTACACCCTGGGCAGGTCACCAGTC
>JAQMYM010000001.1:17545548-17563148 GCA_030014255.1 Parauchenoglanis ngamensis
GTGTACACAATGTGTACAAAAACCCTGATGACACAAAATAATTTCTCATAATAGAATGTATTCATTCATAATAATTATATATATATATTTATATAATTATTATGAATGAATACTTTCTATTATGAGAAATTATTTTGTTTCATCAGGGTTTTTGTACACATTGTGAATATTTACCGTCACTGTGGTAGCTTGACTCCCAGCTGGCGCAGTAATAAACTGCTGAGTGCCTTTCCTTCAGTTTTGGTATCATTAGATCATAATTATCAGATTGTTCCCTCACATCAAAGTCCTTTGCTTCAGGATGGTTAGTATCATGAACAGGTGTGCTATCTTTTTTCATATATATGATCCTTGTGAGAGCTTCACCATCCTTCTTTTGGTACCAGTGAACATAATTGGTGGTTAAATCATTCACTTTGCAGCTGATACGCACAGTTTTGTCCACCTCTTTTGTCATGGAGAGATCTTTTTGGTCCAGAGTCACTCCCAGAACAGCTTCTGTAAATTAAATAAATTTATAAAATAGCCATTTTGGTTGTTTTGTTTTCTATATCTTTCTCTTTTTTATATTTTTATTGCTGTAGAGTGATTCTTACCTGTGACCAAAAAGAAGAGAACAGCATATATGGATATAAACATTTTGATTGGGTTGTAAAAAAACAACAACAAAAAAACATAAAAAATAAATTATTTCAGCATGTTCACTGCATCTGTTTTTTTTTTGCATTAATGATAATTTAGAACATGCATCTTTCCTTTATAAGGTAATGATGTCATTTCCTGGGGTGGGGCTTGGCCATCTTAACCCAGACATGGTGTATATGTTATTTAATGATTATTGAACAGACAAACAAAACTAACAATAATGCAAGATATTCAGTATTAGCAGTCATTTTGGAAATAGGTGCAACATCTATCTTTTCTGTTAACAACTTAGAATCAATTTTCTATTAATTAAGGCCACCTAGCTATATTTTTGCAGTATGTTTCAAAGTTTTAAAAAAAAGAAATGGTGGGGAATTGATAATAAGAAAAACAGTAACAACCTAACCCTGAAAGAAAAATGGAGATGGGTCATGGGCAAGCCTGTATAATTTGCTAAATTGTACTAAACCCCCAAGAAAAGCCCCTGCATACTTTTCATTTTCTCATTTTATTATCAGTGTTGTATTTGTAAACTAGGCCTGACTGTTTTTCTAATCAATACAGTGACATTTGTTAATCCTCAGGTACAGGAAGTCTAAGACATGGCCATTATAGTTGCGTCTTGTGTGTGTAATGGTCGCAGAACTTCTTGATATTATCTCTCTCTCTCTCTCTCTCTCTCTCTCTTGCTCTGAACAAGGGTAAACAAAACTAAGCACATGTTTCATAACATTTGTCTGTCTAAAGTAAATATAAATTAAAATTATAGTGAAATTAAACCAAACGTAGCACTGGCAGTAGCAGTCCCGCAGCAGCAACGTTAGCAGTGTGGACAAACACACACTTGCAAGCCACAGCAGTTCACCAATGTAGCTGAAACGCATAAGTGACATGAAGGCCCTACTGTAACTGTCTAGGTCCAGTTGGTAGGAAAAAGAAAGTGCATGCACATCTCTAACCACTTCTGGAGTTTGCTTTCTAACTTTAGCATTATCTAAGAATTTGCACCACTCTGGTAGTTGACACCACTAATATGTGGAGCTTCTTAGGGTTTCCTGAATTGTTGCTACAATTTTGAGGATAGATTATCCTAAAGATTGTTGTGGAAGGTTGTTGTGTAGTAATACTTATGGTCAGGGTCATTTCTTTCTATACCAAATGTGAAAAGTTATTTTGCAGTCATACTGTTATGACTCACAAGGCAGGTGTGAGTGTGGTGATTTATTTCAGGGGTTATTTCCTGCTTTTCAGCACAACCTTGTTAACTGAAATATGTATTTTAAACAGAAATAGAAACCTTCCACACTTACTCATGCACACACAGGATCAGCACTCTCAGGAGAAGCTGCTTTGCTCTAAAACTTTTTCTCTCTGCTAACATAAAAAGTAGTGCATTATCACTTGCACAAAGGTGGACACTCATTCAATAAATCACCTACTCCTTAGGAAGTGGAAATTTGCTTCCTTCTTCTCTGACATCGTTCCGTAACTCTGAGGATTGGGTTTTCCAGCAGGGCAATGCTCCATGCCACACAGCCAGGTCAATCAAGGTGTGGATGGAGGACCACAAGATCAATACCCTGTCATGACCAGCCCAATCTCCAGAACCGAACCCATTGAAAACCACTTGAATGTGATCAAGAGGAAGACGGATGGTCACAAGCCGTCAAACAAAGTTGAGCTAATTGAATTTTTGTGGCAGGAGTGGCTTAAAGTCACCCAAAAGCAACGTGAAAGACTGGTGGAGAGCATGTCAAGATGCATGGGAGCTGTAATTAAATGTCAGGGTTACTCCACCAAACACTGATTCCTGAAACCTTCCTGAGTTCAGACATTAGCACTGTGTTGTTTAAATTTTAATATAAGCTTGATTTCCATGCATTATTCAAGGTCTGAAAACTCTGCTCAGCTAACATTTTTTGTTATTTTGACCAGATATTTTCTGCAATTAAATGCTCTAAATGACAATATTTTATATGGAATTGGGAAGAAATGCAGTTTATGGAATAGATGAAAAATTTTCATGTTCCTCAAATACATACCTATAAATAGTAAAATCAGAGAAACTGATCATTTTTCGTGGTCTCTTAATTTGTTCCATACATATGTAGCTTTATTTTCTTAAACACATTTTATATTTAAGTGGTACAAATGGACAGTTAAACTGACTGGGCTGTCATCAGTGATGCTATATTCTTTGGCTTTTAGACTCAACATGCTTAGTGCCAGTGGAGAAAGGAAAATGGGGAAAAATAATTTATATTTAAAATTTTAAAAAGTTATCAGTGTTAAATTATCAATTTTGTTTTGAGACTAATGTAGAGTTTTATCAGTTTATACACAAGTATAAATTACTGCAGTGGTTGTATGCAATAAGAGTTTCTGTGCACACTGTGAATATTTATTGTCACTGTGGTAGCTCTCCCAGCTGGCACAGTAATAAATGGCTGAGTGACTTTTCTTCAGGCTTGCTATCTTCAGATCATAATGATCAGACTGTATCCTCACATCAAAGTCCTTTGCTTCAGGAATGTTAGAATCATAAACAGGTGTGCTTCCTTTTTTGACATAAAGGATCCTTGTGAGAGCTTCACCATCTTTCTTTTGATACCAGTGAACATAATCATTAGATGATCCCTTCACTTTGCAGCTGATAGGTATAGTTTTGCCTCCCTCTTTTGTCATGGAGAGATCTTTTTGCTCCAGTGTCACTCCCAGAACAGCTTCTGTTAAAACAAACAAACAAAAATAAACAAACAACAAAAATGCATTCCGAAAATTGTAGTTATGGTATTTTATTTTCTGGGGTTTTTTTTCTATGCCGTTCTCTTTTTTATATTTTTATTTCTGTTATATGATACTTACCTGTAACCAAAGAGAAAAGAATGGCATATATGCTTATAGACATTTTGTTTTTGTTGTAAAATAAAACTATGCTTTCAGTTCAGCACTCTTTGGTGCACCTGTGGTTTGCCTTACTACTAGTTTAGAACATGAGCCTTTTCTTTATAAAGTAATGATGTCATTTCCTTGGGTGGGAATTGGCTACCTTGTCAACCAACATTAACCCTGACTTGGTGTATTTGTTTCTTCCTTATTACTGAACATAAAATCAAGACATTCAGTTATACACAGTTTATACAGTTATAAAAGTTCTGTTTACTATTTTTGGAATGAATTTCATTCATTTTGGCAGTTTACTTACAGGTTTACTTACAGGTTTCAAAACTACATTTTAATCATGTTACTTTGGGGGTTTGTGATCCCTGTGGCCTCATTCACAATGAAAATGAAGAAGCCTTTATTTGTTGCCTATACGTTACAGTACAGTGAAATTCTTTTCTTTGCATATCCCAGCTTGTTAGGAAGTTGGGGTCAGAGTGCAGGGTCAGCCATGATATGGCACCACTGGAGCAGACAGGTTTAGGTGCCTTGCTCAAAGGTCTAACAGTAACAGTTTGACACAATCTTCATAATGTAAATATATATTAAGATAATATGTTCCTGTTTCATTACAAGCACATAATGTTTTAGCATCAAACAAACAAACAACACAATCCAGGTTTGACATTTTTGGCTTTTTTGCATGATTGATACTGACTCATGCAATGTGTAGACTGGGATACTGGAGGGGAAAAGCATTCACTCCCACCAATATGAAAGTAAACAGTGTTTTAATCATTTCAGACATGGACCATTGTTTTCATGGAAGTTGTAGATCTTGTGAAAATTTCTTATCAATTTATGCACATCCAGCAACAAACCATGAACCAGCCACCAATGCATAGAAAATGCTGTCAAGTGTACCTGTAATTTAGACCCAAAGGAGACTTATTATTGACTCTGCAAAATAAAAAAATGTTGTTTATCGTGCATGTTGTTTTTGAGTTTATGCCCAGTCTTTAAAACTATAAGAGATAAAATCCATAATTTCAAGGCGTGGTACAATCACTGTAAACCACTGTAAACCACCTGTTCATCTAGGAGATGAATTCATGTAGGTCAGGTCTGATGGGTAGTAAGCAAGAAGGGACCATCAGTTACGTTAATATCAAACAGAACCATGGTCCGTTTCTGCAAGAATGGGGTTATTGATACACTGGCTACATAGTTTGCCAGATGTGCTGGAGTGTCATCTACATCTGCAACTTGGGCTCTTCTATAATTGCTTCACATTTGCTGAACTAACTCCTTATAAATTTTCTAATCCTAATGTTATTTGAAAAACTGTTTATCTGCTAATCTCCTAATCCCAAAATAGACAAAAAAATAAGTTTCAGCATTAAAGAGAGTAGGGGAGGTGTTATCAACTGTGCAGTCAAAAACTGTCGTAATCTCAAACACTCAGCTGGTTGGTGGATTTTGAAGTGAAAAAAACTCAAACAAAAAAACAAAAAAATCACATTTTAATGTCATACTGTTGTCTAAGGTTCACATGACAGAGACTTTCTCTGTTGATAATCCTCAGTGTTAAGCAATGTCACCAGTGTATTTAAAAGTGTTAGATCTGGCACTTCCTTGTAGGGCTGTTTAAAGTTTTTTGTATTTTTGGGCTGAAAACTGAAAGAGCCTTTTTGACCATTTTCGGCCAAACTTTTTCAGTGACGTCTCCAGTAAATATTATAATAAATAAATACTTGTCTAATTTAGCTAATTTCAACATATACTGATGGGTTTTATTTCACATTAATTTGAACATCTGCGCAGATAATTCCACATTCACATCTCAGTTGGCACATCTCATTTTAATAAAGAGAAAAAGACTGCTGTTCTGGCATAGTTTTTAGTGATCTCATTATGTTTGCAGAGCTCCTACACAAAATTCGTAATGGTTGGTAGATCTGGTAAAATAATATAATCAGTGATAAATGTCACTGGATATCATGGCAAGGTTTAGAGATGATAATATGATATCACATGAGCCTTATGACCACCAATGGAGACACCCAAGTAAAAGACTCAACTTTCTCTATAATGCCTTCAGATTCCAGTCCCTTTAACTATTGCGAGACAGCAAGAAACATAGCATAAGGCAATCTGTGCATCTTCTGTTGCACTGGAGGCATAGCTGCATGGACTGCATGGAGAAAACCATCAGCCAAGCTCAAACTCATGCATCAGTAAAGTTGACCGCATGCTGCATGCTGCAGGGGAAATTGCATCCATTTCTCATCTCCAGTCACAAAGCAGTGAAAAGATCCATACCAAGCAAAGATGTTCCTACTGGGTCAATGAACAAATTTACTTTTTACAAAATTTACAAAGTAACAGTTAGAGTAAGGCAGTCTGGTGTTAATTTTGTCAATGAAAATTTTGATAATAAGTATTCATTAAATACTTATTTTGCAAAAAAAAAAAATCGCGACCTTGATTGTGTTTGGCTCGATTCCAAAATCTAATGTGTTTATCTGCTGGTTACACTGACATTTCCATATATTACTTCATCCATCCATCCCTTCATTATCTATACCGGTCGCGGGGAAGCTGGAGCCAATCTCAGCTGACTTCGGGCGAGAGGCGGGATACACCCTGGGCAGGTCGCCAGTCCACCACAGTGCCAACACTGATAAACAGCCACACACACTCGCATTCACACCTATGGGCAATTTAGAGTAACCTAATCTGCATGTCTTTGGACTGTGGGAGGAAACCGGAGCACCCGGAGGAAACCTGCGCATGCACGGGGAGAACATGCAAACTCACACAGAACGGATCTGTGGGATCCGGGGATCAAACCCAGGACCTTCTCACTGTGAGGCGACATATATATTACTTATTCAAATAAATTAAAATGACAATGTGAGTATGAAACTGAAAATAATGGCAAAATCTCTGTTCATTATGCCCTGACGATTAAAGACAAAACAAAATGGCTGGCTCTGTTCAGGCGGACTTTTTACAGCCAACAGAAATATTCATTAGCAATAATTTTCTAATATATTTATAATATATTTACTTCCCTGTTTCACATTCCTGGCCATGGTTAGGAAGCGAGTGAACCTGACTCGCTAGACTAAGTCAGGACACATACACATGGCGTTTGTCTGAATGAAAATAGTGGTCATCACCATAACAGTGTATAAAATGGCATTTTCACTCAATAACAAGCAAAAACGGTCATGGCTAACTCCATATAACTTCTGCATAGCAACTACACTATCAATCATGTCTCCAAAAAAATAAAAAGTACCCAACCCCAAAACCTAGTAAAACAGCAAATTGTACTGCACTGTTTGCATTTAAAATTGCTGAGCTGAGCAAATCCTGCTGGCATCTCGTAGGTTGTTTTGCATAAATTCATATAAAAAGAGAGAGAGTGAAAATAAAGAGAGTAGTTACCAAATAACATAAAGGCACATATAAAAACCTATTACATAACAGTTGTTGTAAAATGGAACACTGTGCAAAGTACATGCATATAATAACGCAATGTGGCAAAACACTGATGTAGGAATTAAAACATGCTGTACATTTCTCTTAGCAGTAGGTGTCTCTAGTGAATCCTGTTGAATGAGTTGAGTAATGAACCTTAGTGAGTCCCAACTGAGGCTTCATTTGTCATCAGTCACAGGTTCTTCTGCTTAAACAATGCACACCTCAAAGCAGGTGTCTAGCACCTTTGTCTGGCACGTCCCCATACACTCAATACATGCTTCAGAGCTTCATTTGACCATCACTTTTACTAGTCATGAAACAGTAGCCTGCTGATGTAAGATAAGATAAATAATGCTTAGGTGTTTTGTAACGGCAACACAATCAATGAAAAATTATTTCCTTGAGTTTGAATCCTTCATCATGCTAAATGGTCTAACAGTTATTTTTTTGGTGCTATTAGGAAATTGTAACAAGGCAGACTCAGACAGGTGATAAGGATCCATATACAAAAGGCTTATTAAACAGGTCAAACAGTTTCAGGTCATATACAGGTAATCTCAAATAAACAACAGTCCAGCAGGCAGTAATCACAGGCAACAGACAAGTCATAACATACCCAATTGTAAGAAACCTGTAAAACCTCACCATGAGTCAAGCTCCAGGAGTTATTTATATGCACAGAAAATAAATTATATTTATATACATGACAAATGAAGATGTTCAAAATTCGGGGAAGGGCTCCCTCTATTTGACTTGGTGGAGAATTGTTAGTTACCCCTTTCACAGACATAAACAGGTGTAACTTAGGGCTCCTAAATGTTTCAAAATAGCCATGCACACGGATAGATAGGACTTTGAAGATTTAAGTTTATGCCTAAGACTTAACTGTTCTTCAGTGTGTAATCTCACTCGTAGACTATATGCTTGTGCCTAAGATCTGCTACTGTGTTTTTGAAGATTATCTTCATACTGAAAATCCTTGATAGTGTTTGACTTATAAGATAACAGTTTTATAATTTATTATCCCTCTATACATTGTAACCCAGAAGAGGATGTGTTCCCTTTTAAATCTGATTCCTCTTAATGTTGTCTCAGGGAGACGATAAATGTATTTATCACCATGTACACACCATGGCGTCATTGACTCCCACTGTGCGGTTCTGAAGTGTAAATCTGGTTGATTTGAAGGTCGCTAACTTCAATGAGATTGTGCAGAAGATGAAAGTTGGAGCAAGTGTCTGTGCAGTAAAGATGGCCAGTCAGACTGGATGTCCACCTCTTTCCTGTCCATATTGGTTGTGGACATTCCCCTTTGTCTTGGCAGGAGTGTGCATAGTGACAGGATAATATTTTAAATCTTTGAATTATGACTAACTGACCTACCATTTAGTAGCTAGCTGACATTAGTTAATCCATCATGTTGATCAAAATAATAAAAATATACTAAGTACATATAATGTAATGTATATAATAAAGAAGAAAAAAATAGAAAAATAAGAATAAAGAATAGGAAAAAAATTATAATTGTTAATTTGCCACATAGGAGAACTACACCTCCAGGAAATAATTACGGTGATCTAACCACTAAAACCGAACAAGGGCACACAGGTTCGAATGAACATACCAAAGAAATGATACCAGAGACATGATTCCAAATAAAAGGAAAAACTTTAACACTATAAAATACTAGTCTCTAGGCATACCTATAATGCCCAGCCATACAGGCAAGATAGTATGCAAGCAATTACCCCAGATATAGCAGTAACAGAGCAAGGGCTTACAGAACCAGCCAAAGGGAAATGAAAAATAAAAGGAGACCCTACTGCTACATGACACAGGTGAACACATTAAATGACCAAAATTATATCAGAAGTAAGCTACTGTAAGGATCAGTAATGGAAATGGAGAATCTCTACCACCACAGATTCGGCCTGCTGCTTGCTTTGGCCCAAAGCTCCTATCCTATGAAGAGAGAGACACACAAACCTCTGGTTAGCAGGGTGACGCAGTGAAGGAAGGACAGACAGCCACACTGATATCCAGACAGCTACCAACCTAGCACCAACAGAAATCTAATCTTAATACCAAAAGTCACTTATCTTAGTGAGCCTGGCAACACTCTAGCACTCTAGCGCTAACTCTAGGATAACAAGTGAACCACCCAAAAGTAGTGGGTTTGTTCCAAAAAGGAACTAGTAAGTACAGAGCCCCGGTTATAACTAAAACAAGAGAATAACTTATTACTTTTCATGTCATGAGTGGGGCTCTATAAGTAAGAAGGTGAGGCTGAAAGGTTGTTGGTTCAGGCATCTGGATGCACCGTGCATCACTGAGCTCCAGTATATACAGACAAGGTGGGAATACTCATGTGTCGCCTTCTTTCCACGTTTAAAATTCATCTCCCTCTTTACTTTCTCAGGAGCACAGGCAAAGGCAGACAAGGCGTTTTGGTTTAGGCTTGTCAAGGCATACCAGAAGATTGGTCCTCTTTATGAGGACCTGATCCATTCTGCTGTCCTACTTCTGGTTGGCGCCATCACTTGAACACCACTTGCTTCTATTGAGGATGGCCCCTTATGAATTACCTCAACATACACCTAGAACTGTGAAGATGGCATTGGACTGCTGACTTAAAAGACAATATATATATAAAATATAGCATAAAAGGTTTCGCCAAGCAGTGGCGCTTGATCTACTACAGCCATGCAGATTAGGTCAAGTGGCTACTCTAAATTGCTCATAGGAGTGAATGTGATTGTGAATGGTTGTTTGTGTTAGCCCTGCAATGGATTGGCAACCTGTCCAGGGTGTATTCCGCCTTACAACCAAAGTCAGCGGGGACTGGGCCAGCATAGATAAGCAGAAAGTATAAGTATAGAAAAAGATAAGTATAGAAAAGGATTGAATGAATCTCAAGAACGATATTTTGAATATTTGTAGAATTTATATGGAATTGTAACTGAGCCAAACATGGTCAAGGTCAAAGCAAAGTCAAAAGACTGAAATTGTTTTTCTTCAATAGTTTCAGTCCTGTTTGAAGTATTAATTAAGGGTACTCCAGGCATATGAATTTGTAACAAGAAGGACTATACCTGTTGAATACAGAGGCATCCCTGTTAACATTAAGTTCTATTTGTTCTCTACTTATTCCCACATCCAACATGCCCCCCAGCCTTGCTCACAACTGAGTAATTGCTCTGTAATTGCACATGATCTACTGGTATGAAATCTGTCTGTAATTGTGATTTGCATCACCAAGTGATGGAATTTTAAATCTGCGTCCCAGACATCAATACAATTCCAGTATCTGATCCTTTTGCTTGTTAATTGTTATTAATATTAATTAATACTTATTACAATATGTTTATTAAAATCAATTTGGAACTGAATAATTAATTTTATCAACCCTCTGGCGCCTAAGGACATTTTCTCAATTTTGTTAGGCCTGCATTTGACCTAGAGCACTGTGTAAAGAAATAATTTGAACTTAAAGCTGAAAGAAAGTCCAATTTTACATGAAATGTTAAAACATCATCGGTGTTTGAATATATTTAAATATGACACTTCTGTAGAGTTTCTATTGTGGTTGTGTACCATCAGGGTTTTTGTACAAACTGTGAATATTTACTCTCACTGTGGTGCCTGCCCAGCTGGCGCAGTAATAAACTGCTGAGTGACTTTCCTTAAGGCTTGCTATCTTCAGGTCGTAATTATCAGACCTTATCCTCACATCAAAGTCCTTTGCATCAGGATGGTTATCATCATGAACAGGTTTGCTTCCTTTTTTGATGTATAGGATCCTTGTGAGAGCTTCCCCATCTTTTTTTTGATACCAGTGGACATAAGTAGTGGATAAATCGTTCACTTGGCAGCTGATATGTATAGTTTTATCCTCTTCTTTTGTCATGGAGAACTCTTTTTGATCCAGTATCACTCCTAAAACGTCTCCTGTAAAAACATTAATCTGTAAAACAGCCATTCTGGTGCTTTGTTTTCTCTTTTCTTTCTCTTTCTTTCTTATTTAATATTTCCATTGCCACAATATACTTACCTGTGACCAAAGAGAAGAGAACAGCATATATTGCTATAAACATTTTAATTTGGTTGTAAAAAAAAAACATGCTCTCAGTGCAGCACTCTTTATTGCACCTGTTTTTGCATTAATGCTAGTTTAGAACACAAGTCTTTCATTTATAAAGTAATGATGTCATTTCCTGGGTTGGGGATTGGCCACCTTATAAGCCAACATTAACCCAGACTTGGTGTATTTGTTATTCTCTTATTATTAAACAGAAAAAAAAATACTGATGCAAAACATTCAGACTCCTACTGTAATTCTAAATATACTTATATTTCAAAGTTTCATTTTTCAATTTTACAGTGACGTTTTGCTTTAGACCTTAAAAAAAACGTTTTTCATGTTCCTTTGAGGTGAGTCTGATCTTATACATAACTGCTGTAATATACATAAATATATAATTGATAAATAGATTATTGTTTTATTAGAAGTACATAAAGGTTTGTCAAATAGAAATAAATACTTTAAAAAGCTTTTAAAAACATTTAAAACTTTTTCAATAAAAACTTTTCTGGATTCTGTCTCTCTGCAGGATTGAAGATGGTGTGGACTGAGGTACTGGAGGGCAAACCTGACACACTATATGGCCAGAAGTACATGAACATTTTACTAATCACAACCTTCTGTGCTTGTTGAAGATCCCATACCAGTTTTACACCCAGTTTAGTTTTTCCCACATCCTCCAGCCTTGTGCACAATTGCCTTATTATGTCTTATTATTTGTCTTATTATTATATGTCCCATTATCAGGAATATTTATTTATTTGTACACATTACATATTTAAATGGTACAAACTGACCTAGCACCTTGTGGTTAGGTTAAGTTATGTAGCCTATACATGTTTGGCAACAGTGGAGAAAGGGAGCAGTATAGATGAGATGTGGGAGCGGGGTTCACTTCAGAATGGATTATACCACTGATCAGCAGCTTCTTGTAAATAATAGGGAAAAGCTTCACTGCATATCAGAAAACAAAATAGTAATTAGTTTTATAGATGTTAATTCTCCAAGAGACTGTAGTTCACTGGTAATAATTTTTCTATTTGGAACTGATCATATATTGCCTATTTTAAAAAAAAGTATGAGTGTTTGAATTAATTTTGTTATAAGACTTTTGTAGTGTTCATGTTGTGGTTGTGTATCATCAGGGTTTCTGTACACACTGTGCCTATTTACTGTCACTGTGGGAGCTTGTCTCCCAGCTGGCGCAGTAATAAACTGCTGAGTGCCTTTCCTTCAGTTTTGCTATCTTTAGCTCAAAATTATCAGACTGCATCCTCACATCAAAGTCCTTTGCTTCAGCATGGTTAGTATCATGAACAGGTTTGCTATCTTTTTTGACGTACAGGATCCGTGTGAGAGCTTCACCATCCTTCTTTTGGTACCAGTGGACATAGTTGGTGGAGGATAATCCGATCACTTTGCAGCTGATATGCGTAGTTTTGTCCACCTCTTTTGTCATGGAGAGATCTTTTTGGTCCAGTGTTAGTCCCAGAACAGCTTCTGTTAAAAAAAAATTCTCTTAAAGAGCAATTCTGGTATTCTGTTTTCTCTTTCTTTGTCTTTTTCTCTTTTTATATTTTTATTGAGGTCATATAATACTTACCTGTCAACAAAGAGAAGAAAACAGTATATATAGCTATAAACATTTTGATTTGGTTGTAAAATAAAGTATTCTCTCAGTTAGGCACTCTTTATTGCACCTGTTTTATATTTAATTAATTCTAGTTTAGAACATGCATCTCATTTATAAAGTAATGATGTCATTTCCTGGGGTGGGGATTGGCCACCTTGTCAACCAACATTAATCAAGATTTAGTGTATTTGCTATGTTCTTATCACAAAACAGATAAACAATACTAACAGTATTGCAAAACATTTGGTATTAGGTTTAGTTCTGGGATTATGTGAACAATTTAAGTCTTATGTTATTACTTTGGATTAGTTTTTCCATTTATTCAGGCCACCTGCAGTCATTATAGATTTACAATGTTGGAAAAAAGAAAGTACACCCTCTTTCAGTAAGTTTTTATTTTTTAGGGCCTAAATAACAATTGAGTTGTCCTTACCAACTTTTTAAAACAACAAATAACCTTCACAAGAAGACATTTTTTCCAAAAAGTAAACCAACATTCAGAAGCCAGTTGGTAAAATATAAATACAAATTGTAATTTAGTAACGCGTAGAACCACCCACTGTTCATCATTGCTTCAGTTTGAGGGCATTCATTTATGAATCGCTCTCTTAAGATCTAGTCACAGTATCTCAGTGGGGTTGAGGTTGCACTGATCAAATTTCACCCAAGCTTAAACTGCTGGACAGATGGCCTTACATTTGTCTCAAGAATATTCATTTATAAAGTTTGGGATATTTTTGTTGATTCGCTGTGCTTGATGCTGTGCATGATGACCAAACATTTCCACCTTGGTCACACCAGTCAAAAGGATATTGATCCAGAACGTTTGTGGTTTGTTCAGATGCAATTTTGCAAACCTAAATTGTTCAGTCATGTTCATTTTGGAGAGAATGGGCTTCTTGTTTGGGGATGGCCTTATAAACTTTCCCAAATTGCTGAACATTAGAGTAATTTGAGGGAGAAGAAGTATTTGCTAATCCTCAGTTACAGGAGCACTTTGAAAAAGCATTTATTCTCTGACTGCTTTGGCTCAATTGGTAGGCAGAAGACAGTGTAAGTGCATCTGTCCACTTCCAAAGCTTGTTTTCCCACATCAGTACTGCTTGCAAATTTTTGCCACCCTGGTCATAAAAATAAAACACTGCTGTGATGTTTTTAATCTTCTCTAGTATGTGTGACCCCGTTACAGTTTCCTGAAATGTTGCAGCACTTATTGATCTCCAAAAAAGCACACTTCACTATCATTTGGGGAAAAGGTTTATGTATCAGACAGTCGCAGGGGCCCCCATGTGGTGTGATAAGAATAGAAACTAATATTTATGTACCTAAATTAGGTAAGTAATGTAACTAACTAATCAGACCCAATAAAGTGGAAGAAATTAATGCTGAGTAATTTGAAGTAGTAGGCTAACACACATTAAGTTGCTAATTTCTTACTACTTGCTATAAAAACAGTAGCCTGCTGATTTTACAGGTAATCACAACTCAAATGGTTGAACCATCAATCACCTACCATTTTGTTTTGTTCCTGTTGTTTTTCAGAACTGTGGAAACAGGCAATCACAACCACTTCTATATCATACCCCTGCCATTCAGCAGAGGGTGGGGTCCCATTCATTCTGGTTCCTTCTTTTATTGTCTCAAGGAGTTTTTCCTTGCCACTGTCACATCTGGTTTGCTCATTAAGGACCTAAATATAAATCTACATCCAGAGTTCTGTAAATCTGCTTTATGTTGATATCTATTGTTAAATATTCCCCCTGACCTTGTTTTTGACATTTGTTTTATTACGCACCGCTAGTCTGAAATCTGTCAGTAGTTGTTATTCAAATCTCAAACAAATATGAAATTAAAACTGTATGACAGATTAAAATTTGAATATAAATAAAGACAATCAACTACAATTTATTAAAATAACATAAGTCATTTTGTAAGGTTTACAATTATAATGGACTAATGGACTTTTGTAGGGTTTCTGTTGTGGCTGTGTAACGCAGGGTTTTTATACACATTGTGAATATTTACTGTAACTGCGTGTCACTGCTGTAACTGGCACAGTAATAAACTGCTGAGTGACTTTTCTTCAGGTTTGCGATCTTCAGATCATAATTATCAGACTGTATCCTCACATCGAATCCCTTTACTTCAGGATGGTTAACAGTAACAGGTTTGCTTCCTCTGTTGATATACAGGATCCTGTGAGAGCTTCGGCCCAATGTGCAATGGCCCAACCTGCGCTGTGTATGACTGTTACAACCAGCTGTGTGCAGGTATGTGTATGTTTTTTTGTGTGTGTTTAGTCTGCGTAGGTTGGTCCATCCCAGACTCCAGTCCCCGCCCAAGAGCATCTCTGTTGTGCAACTTTAATTACGTATTTCCCATGTGTGTCTGTGTGGAATTTCTACAAAGGTGAGAATCATCATGTGTTTCCTGCTGGTTGACCTGCCTTCTCTATGTCCACAGCTGAAGACAGCACCCTACTCATCTGTCAAACTTGTGTGGCATGGCAGAAAACATGAGTAGGTAAGAGGTGGCAGTAAAACCAAACATGTTTGGTGTGTGAGGCAAAGGTAAAATGTCAGCAGGCAAACTCAGAGTCCAAACACAAACAGGGCTCAGGTGATCAGCAAACAGAGTGGAGCAGGCAAAACAGAAACAGTAATCTGATATACAAGAGCTGAGTCAAAAACCAGAGTGGCAATCAAAATAAGGATTGGTAGTAGCAGACAACAAGGGGCTAGACTAACTAATGCTTCACAAACTGAAAGACGAACTTAGAGTCTTTATGTAGTGTCTGAGAGTGTAGTTTGGATGGCACCTGCATCCAATCAGCAGTCATGTGAAACAGAGCCCGGGAGAGTGTCGGCCATGTTGGCTGAGTACAAGTGCTCATGGGAAACGGAGTTCACAAGGAATATGCTGTGTCGGTAGCAAGGAGCAAATCCATGACAGAACCCCCCCCCAAAGGCACTACTTCTGGATCCCCAACAATGTAGTCCATTGGTGAGTCTGGTCCTGGACCTTTTTTATTGGTATTGGTGCCAAAAATTCCTTATTGGTCACCATGGACTATGGGAAGGTGGGAATGGTTGCAACACTTTTTAGTATTACTTCAGTTTCTCAGAGACTGTTTTTAGTGGAAAGACACAATTTTAATATATTAACCCCACAACTGTCAGCTACTCACCCACACTGCTGGAACATACAATTTATACTTGAATAGAGAAAGTCAAATGATGAATGAAAATATTTTATTTATCAAAATCAAGACATTGAAATTTAATAATACTTCTGTTAACAACTGTGAAAGCTTACTCTGTGAACTCTGTGTGTTTGTTTAAGTGATCTCTGGAATTTAAGTGCGTGTGCATCTGCATGTGCATTTGATGTGTGTGTGTCAGAGAGAGGGTAACAGAAAAGAAACCCACATCAGATGTAAGCTTACTGAAGTGCACTATGTGTGTGTGTGTGTGTGTGTGTGTGTGTGTGTGTGTGTGTGTGTGTGTGTGTTTAAGTGAATGCTGGAAAGTATTCTTAAGTTTATTTGTGTGTATGTGTGTGTTGTGAGAGAGAGGGAAATTAGTCCACATCAGTTTCGCAGTTGTGACATGCATAAATGGCTCCTCCATCAGTGCAGTGAGCCCATGGCATGGCTTGCACTGCCAGCACTGTACCCAAACCTCTCTTGGTTTCGAGTAACTACCCAAACAAACAAACTTCTTTCTCGAAGTCAGTGTCATTAACTATGTTTTTTGTAATTTTGTTTTTTTCCCTCTTGTTCTGATTGTATTTTCATTAAACTTTCTCCTAACTTACTGGGGTCTTAATTAGATGGCCAAATACCAGTGAACCTAAAACCTCACTACTACTGTAGTATTATTCTTATTCTTTATTAATCCATAAAATTACAATTTTGTTATGTTATGACATGCTTTTACATTAATGTTGTGATAAGAAGGGACATTTGCAGCAGCATGTTGGGCAACTGCAGAAACTGTCCCTACACTGACAACCATGATCAAACTTGCTTTACTAGCTTACACAACAACTTTGAAACATTATCTAGGCCTGTTAGAAGCTAAGAAAACACTGATTAAAATTATATGACTTTACAATGCTTCACATTGTACAATGATTCACATATGATCATATAAAAAAATATTTTTTTACCTTGAAAAGTATTATTTACAGAAGGAATGGTCACATGTGGCTGCTTTCTTCCTGAAAGGAGGAAGGGCTAACTGAGCATGTGCAGTATGAATATCATCACTGTAGCTCATTCTTGATTGGAAATATAAGCCATGATGAGACTGCCCCTTGTGACAACCATCCCCACTTTCCGCTACTGAACTACAGTGACCTGTTCTTGTGGGACAGCAGGTCAGATCAGATTGCACTGTCATCCACTTCTCTGGTAGTGGTGGGAAATCAAACATCTGTAGATTTTTTCAGTTGTGTGTCAATGTGTCCACCCTGGCCATGCACCCTTTGTGTATAACCAGAGTCTTACACAAGGATAGGCAGACATATGGTCAGTGGCATCTCTTTCACAGAAAACCTGGTGAAGCACAATAAACTCTCTAAGGGGAGCATCTGACTGTATGTGTGGGGGTGAACATGGGGTGAGCTGCCATGCATTATCCTTTATTGTTTGTGATTTTAACAGCAAACATGGGGAGACCACATAGTAGACACTTCAATTGGAATATCTCAGTCTGCACGAGAGGGCAAATTATTTGCAATTTGTATAGAACTACAAAATCGATCCAAACACAACAAGGATAAGAGGACATATACACTGTAAAAAATATCTGTAAAAAAAACAGGGATTTTCCAACAGTAAGGCACTGTTATTCAAAAATACAG
>JAQMYM010000001.1:17570341-17604147 GCA_030014255.1 Parauchenoglanis ngamensis
TGGTTATTATCAGGAATAGGTTCTTTGCTATCACTTTTGATATATAGGATCCTTTTGAGAGCTTCTTCGCCGTCTTTCTTTTGGTACCAGTGAACGTAATCTGTGGTTAATCCGGTCACTTCGCAGATGATATGCACAGTTTTACCCTTCTCTTTTGTCATGGAGAGATCCTTTTGCTTCAGTTCCAGTCCCAGGACAGCTTCTGTAATTGACGTTAATCAGAAAAAAGAACAATTTTGGTATTTTGCTTTCTTTTCCCTCTCTTTTTTGTTTTTATAGTTTTATTGCTGTAATGTGATACTTACCTGTGCCCAAAAAGAAGAGAACAGCATGTATGGCTATAAACATTTTGATTTGCATGTAAAATAAATGCTCTCAGCTGAGGACACTTAATTGCACTTTTTTTTAATCCAATAATACAGACCATGAGTCTTTCCTTTATAAAGTAATGATGTCAATCCTGGGGTGGGGCCTGGCCACGACGTCAGTCAGCATTAACCAAGATTTTGTGTATTTTCATAATACATATTGTATTACATACATGTATTGCATACATACATGCATTCATTTCATAGAATACATAAGCTACATGTATTCCTTATTATTGAACAGAAAAGCAACATTAGACATTTAGTAGTAGTAGCAGATCTGGGAATAGGTTAAATATTTAACTTCCAAAACATGCTTGCCCAATTCAGCAAGTGATTTTGTTCCACTCTGGTGGTTAATATAAGGGCAGATTGTTCATTTAAGTAAAATACGTAAGTTCAACAAAAAGTAGAAATAATAGTAAGTTTGTGTTAAACTCATTAAACAGAAACATATCAATTTAAAACTTAATTTATAGCAATAACATTGGCATTACATCAATATGTAGACATATTTTACTTAAGTGCAAATTCTACACTTAATTCTGCATGCATCCTTGAATTTTATTTCACTGTAATCATAAAGAACATAATTGTTATATTGAATATCCTTTCATCATACTAGTACTGACTGACTTTTCTATATACAATTCTGTAAGAGTTACTTATAATCTCATTATCCAGTGTCACCCAGAAGAGGATCACTGCCCTCTTGAGGTCCTCTCAAGGTTTCTTCTTCAGTTTTTTCTTGCTACAGTCACCTCTGTCTTGCTCATTACAGATCTAAATTTAAATCTACATATATATTTTGCAGATTTAATAGAAGTTGCTTTGCATCACTGTCTATTATTAAAAGTGCTGTACATGTAAAATTCATCTGATGACATCAATACTCATTTTCCACCTTCCTTTACTGCTATTTTTCCACATGGGGTTTGATCACAAAGCAATACAATTTTAAATCTGTATAGCAAACATTAATACATTGCAGTGTTTAAATGTCCACTATGTAGGATTCAACCAACTGACCTTTCTACTTTATTTCATCAATTACTCATAAATATTCATTATTAATGCTTAAATATACTTAAAAATACAGATAATACAACTTTGGATAATACAAATAATATGTTAGTTATGACTAATAAAATGATTTCATATTACTATATTAAGACATTTAACCTTGTGCTTTATTTTTGAGTATGCACTACAATCAAATAAATAGGATCTAAATTTTAAAAATTATTTATAAATATGTGGATGTATTTGTACTCTTTTATGAATTTATGAATTAATCATATAATTCAAAATTTACTCCTTGTCATGGTCAGGAACTCTTCTTTCCTTTTACATGTTATATATTAATTTGCTGCAAGCTGACACACTTAGTCTGGCTGATCTGCCATCTACAATGCTTGGGTAGGTTATGTAGATTATACATGTTGGGTGACAGTAGAGAGTTGTCAGTGTTTGAATAAATGTAGTTAAGAGACTCCTGTAGTGTTTCTGTTGTGGTTTTGTAGCATCAGTGTTTCTGTACACACTTTGAATATTTTCTATCACTGTGGGAGCTTGTGTCCCAGCTGGCGCAGTAATAAACCCCTGAGTGACTTTTCTTCACATGATCAATCTTCAGATCAAAATTATTAGACTGTTTCCTCACTTTAAAGTCCTTTGCCTCAGGGTGGTTATTATCAGGAATAGGTTCTTTGCTATCACTTTTGATATATAGGATCCTTTTGAGAGCTTCTTCGCCGTCTTTCTTTTGGTACCAGTGAACGTAATCTGTGGTTAATCCGGTCACTTCGCAGATGATATGCACAGTTTTACCCTTCTCTTTTGTCATGGAGAGATCCTTTTGCTTCAGTTCCAGTCCCAGGACAGCTTCTGTAATTGAAGTTAAAAACAGCCATTTAGTTATTTTGTTTTCTACTTCTCATTTTTTTCTCTTTTTTTTCTTTTTATATTTTTATTGCAGTGGTCTTATACTTACCTGTGACCAAAGAGAAGAGAACCACATATATAGCTTTAAGCATTTTAATTTTGCTTTTAAAATAAAATAAACTTGCAGTTCAGCACTCTTAATTGCACCTGTTTGTATTAATTCAATACATGTGTCTTTTCTTTATAAAGTAATGATGTCATTTCCTGGGGTGGGGATTGGCCACCTTGTCAGCCAACATTAACTCAAACTTGGTGTATTTGTTATTTTGTAATTACTGAAAAAGAAAATACTATCAATCATCTAAAACATGTATTATTTATTATTAAAATAATTCTATTTGGACTTATTTGAGGAATAGGAGAAAATGAAGGGAATGAAGGAAATTTGGCAATAATTTTGTTAATCTTGTTAGTCTTATAATCTTGTTACTTTGAGGTCCAACTTATATTAACATAAGATTTTTATATATTAGAAATTATGTTTCTGTTTTACAAGCCAAGCATGTAAAAGTTTATGTAATAATGAATTAACCAACAGGTTTATTCTGATAGGTTGGGGACCCACCAAGGGGGAAACCTTGCCTCTTGCCTGAGTCAGCTCAGATTGTTTCCAGCTTCCCCATGGCCCTGACAGATAAGCGGTGTAGATAATCGATGAATTAATGGAAATTAATTAATTAATTAGGCCTGTACTGACACATGCAATGTGTAAACTGAGCCACTGGTGGGCAAACAAGATACACCCACTCCCAGACATATGAGAGTACACAATAAGTAGTGTTTCAATCATTTAGCACAGGGGGCAGTAACGCTCAGTACTAATAAAAGATCAGAAACTGGTTAAACAGCCATCACAATGATACCTGCATGCTCTGCTGGACACGTCATTTTGCTATATAAGAAACTTGTTATTTCTTTTTAGGAACCTTGGTTTTAATGCATGGCCTTTTTTACTCAAAATATACATTTACTACATCATATAATGCTCTGAATAGTTACCAACAAACCATCAACATTATGTAACAAACTAAACATTGCCACACACCCACTCGGGGAAATACTAGGGCTTTCAAAGTTGTCTGTTGTGTTCCCTGTTTATAATGATAATATAATGTATATAATAATAATTCTCTGTTATGTTCACTGTTAGAACAGTGTCTTTTTCCCCACATATAAACATACAAACTTGAACAAACAAAGCATTAGACAAATGTACGCCTGTTTTAGACAGGTGCTGTTTAAGCCCCCTTGTCTTTCTGATGGCCAATGTACACCATCAACAAGATCTGGTACTAGCATCACTGGAAAACTAGCCACAATGATGACAATAGAGAAAAGCAACAAAACTTTCCATGAATCAGCTTATGTCTCACCAAAGAGCAAATTAGCATCAGGGAAGACATCCCATACAGGAAACTGTATACAGCTTTCAAAACCATCTGATTGCTGTGAAATCAGAGAAATCCAAATAAATCCAGTGAAAACGTCAACACAGAGCAAACCTGAGAATCATAAATATACTGGAAGGCAGGGAAAATGGACAAGACACTGTCTGATAATTGTTTGATAAACCACCAGATCATGAGAGGGCACATTCGCTTCAAACCAGCTTATGGCAGTCTCCCAGACCATTCATTTTGTGTTCTCACAGATTCCAAGAGAAGGATTGTATGTTGAAATGAGTGGGACAACATAAGATTAAGTACAAAGTAAAACCATGAGGCTATATCCAGATCTCCGTACTACCCAAAGTAAAGAAGTGCGCAGCATTAAATCCTGTCAAGCAATCACTTTATCAAAAAGGTATCAATTTCCAGCTCTCCTAAGAGTCACCTATGAGGGAGCAACTTTCACATTCAATACACCAGGGGAGGCGAAGGTATTTTATGACTGTTTTTACCTGAACCTGGGTGTGTGCAAACTGCCATATATAGTAATAACGTTTTGTCTTGAGGGCACTTGCGCATCAGTACTTAGTTAACATTATAGGTGCACCAATTCTTTAACAGTTTGAATAAGCTATTCAGTGGTTTAGGCAAAATATTTTTAAGTTTATTGACTATTTGATAATCAATCCAGAAATGGGGACTTGGGTAATAGCTAGAATTTGAATAATTAGTTCCTTTGTCTTTTGTTCCGAATCATAGTTAATGTGAATTTTACCGGTGTAATTTACCTTGTCAGTATTTGCAATTTACACTAAAGGCTTGGTAGTTTAAAATCGGTCGACGTTCATTTCAATGGTCCGTATCCCCTCTGTATTGATGTAGCCTAAGTAGTTAATGGGCAATCGGGGGACCTGCGTAAAGAAGGGCCTGCAGCTTGTCCCAGTTTAGGTAACAAGCATAGGATGTGTTTGGTTTATTGTACTAATCAAAATATAATTTACTTTATTTGTTTATAAGTTTGTTTTTATTCATTTTTTCACACAATTGATCAAATCTTTGATGTGTTTGTGATGTATATGTGCATTGTGTGAGTGAACTATGCTAGTTAAAATGCATAGACTGTATAAGGAATGGATGCACAGTCAGATAGATTGCAGAAGGCAGGATCAGCCATTCGCTTTATAAGCTAGAATGTCAAGGGAATGAAGAGGCCAATTTAAAGATCCTGTATATTTGCTCATGTAAAAAAATTAAAGGCAGATATTGCATTCTTACAAGAAACGCATTTACAAATATCAGACCATGTCAGACTCAGGAAATCTTGGGTAGGAGAAGTTATCCACTCTCAGATTAACAATTAATATTTACCCTATCTAATTTTGTTTCAAGAAAGGCACACTATTGTTTCAGACTTCCTGTTTCTTACCCCTATTGTTTTAGTTTGTGTGTATGCATGCAACATGGACAATGCTAACTTTGTCAACAAGTTCATTTCCAAGCTACCAGATTTAAATAGATACCAAATAATTCCTGGTGGTGAAATAAATTGTGCCATAGCTCCAGTTCTATACCGTTCAAATCATAAAACATCTCCCAGTAAAATGGCCCAAGTTCGGTATACCTACACATGACACCAGAGGGTTGTTTAGACCCATGGAGATCATTCTGTCTACAGAACAGTTATTTCTGTTCTTATTTTTCTCATGTTTATTTCTCATATTCTAGGATAGACTATTTTTTATAGAAAAAAGCTCTTACCTTCAATAGCAAAAATAGAATACTCAGCAATAATAGAATCAGACAATGCACCTGTCATCTCCCTTTTTTATTGAACCACAGAGATGGAGGTCCCCTGTGGAGGTTAACACTTCTCTGCTAGCAAATAAAAATTTTGTATATTCATATCAAATGCCACATATAGGTTTTTGGAAACGAAAACTTCTGATTCCATTTCTTCAAAGAAGGAAGACGCTTAAAGTGGTCATTATTTCATGCAGTGCAGCATTTGAAAAATCAAAGAAACAAGAACAGCAGCTATTAATCAATTCAAAAATAAAGTTGGACCAACAATACTCAATATATTCTTTACAGGAGATATATAAAAATAAAAAAAAGCTAGAACTTAAAGCTTACTATAATCAGTTATTAACAGAATGAACCCAGCAATACCTGCTTTGGACAAAAGGCCACTTTTATGAACACAGGAGAAAAGCAGGATGTATTCTGGCTTACCAAATAAAGTGAAAATAAGTGTTTTGGCTGATTCCAAAAAGTCATAACATATCCCAACAACTGACAATAGACACCCAAGAAATCAATAATACATTTAAGAAATACTACTCAGACCTATACACATCTGAATCTCCCCATAATGATTTGAGTAAGCAGAATTTTGTGGAAAGCTTATATATCCCTATTTTTGTTTTTACAAACGGCGCCCCATACTCCTGATGCAATCTTCTATTGCAAACCTCTCTAACATACAGATTAACGTTACAGTTTAACATCAGTGCACATTCAAATAGAATTCAAGATTGTAACACAAACTGCATAACATGCAATAAATTGTTCCTGAGTCGTAAAGACACTAATGGTTAACTGGTATATCAGTAAAAAAACCTCTCACTTTCAACAAGCTAAATTGTGATCCAATCTGATGTCAGATGCATTGGTGTAGATGTGCTAATTCTGCAGGATCATAAACAGCAGTAAAAAAACAAGCAAGCTGCCTGACATTGGCTGGCTAACCACAATAAAAGCCCTGCTTGAAGAGGACTGCTCTGCTGTGATCTCACAGTGTGCTGCTTGTGCAGAACTGCTTGTGCAGGTGGTGACTAAATGCATCAGCAAGCCAGATAGTAATAAATTATAGCTGGCTAAAATGAAGCGTAGAAAATGTTTTAGTGAGTACATTTGGCTTTTTGTGTTATTTTTCATTTCAGAATACAGCTCACATATTTGCTATTTTTCTATTAAAAGTAACTTTCCCCATTATACATTAACCTCAACATGATATCAACATAGTAAATGTTGGCAAGAGAATGCACTTTGCATCAAGTTAAATTTTAATTGAATGTTAGACCGAAGTAAATATTTACCAAATGAGAAACCAACAAAACAGTGTAATAAAAACAAGTCTGCAGTTGAACAATTAATGCACCCTATAACAACACTGATGATTATTACAGTTTCTGATTGCCATGTCATTTAATTTGGTTTAAAGGAAATCTTTAACAGACATAATAATAATAATAATAATAATAATAATAATAATAATAATAATAATAATAATAATAATAATAATATGAAGAAACAGTTCCATAAGTACAATAATCTAACCTAATTTTATGTAATTTCATGACAGACTCTGAGGTTTTGCTGTTGCTAAAGTATTTGAATGTAACCACAGATATTTCCTTCGCAGTTAATCAAATATAATCAAACTGTTGAACCACAAGGATGTTTTTGTGAAAATACCACTATGAGCGCGCAGGTGCATCCTCATTGCTGAACGATCATTTAGCACTAATAAAGGAAGCGTTGCAGCTTTCAACATTCAATGTAAATTCAACATTCAATGGCATACACTAGATTTACTCATAATTACACATTTTGACAATAAATATAATATAATATAATATAAGAGAACAAAGTATATAATATATAGTATATAATATAATAAATATAAATCTAGGATTTGACAATAAATATTATTTTGGGAAATAACATATTAACATATTAGAAAATGTTATATTAATAAATACAAAAGACATCAATATCCCTTAGTCAAGATCTGAGTATGTGATGTGTATGTGTTAAATATGGGATGAATGAAAATGGTAGGCTAAAAAAGAAGCCTTGTACACACACTGGACACTTAACAATGACACACAGTTGAGGTAATAACATCATAATTTGTGATGTATGTTTTATGTTTTTATTATGTTTTAGAGTTTATTATGTTTTAAAGTTTTAGAGTGTCTAGATGTCAAAGGGCAGCAGAGTGTTGCTACAGGTAATATTGCTCACAGCCAGGTGCCCAGTGTAATCTTGCTAATTATCTTTTTGGACACTTAGATAAATTACCTGTAGGTGTGAACGTGTGTGTGCATGGAGCTCTATGATGCAGCGTGTATTCCTGTCCCTTGCCCAGTGTCCCTGTTCTGGATACACTGCCACCCTGGCCAGAATAAAACAGTTCCTGAAAGCGAGTGAGTGAATTATGCCAATGTTATGGTTAAAATGAGCTCTTTAAAGAAAATGGTCTCCTGGATTAATGGAGAAATTGACTGTCATCTTCTATAGTTGCAGCTCAGTGTTAATATGTGCAATGATCTTATTTATTTCCAGATGCCATATAAAATTGTCCTCCAATTAAGATTGCATCTCCTTTAATCTCTCCTTTGATCGCTCTCTCTCTCTCTGTATAACAAATTTTTTTTTTAAATTGTGTCCCCAAATTCTGCACAATGAATTCTTAACATTCAAAACCAAAACATTATTTTACCAATTTGACAATTTAAAATAGTAAAAATGAAAAGTGTTATAAAAAATAGCTTTCATCACCTGCCTACTTAAAATTTCACAACTTTAATTTATTATCTTGTGGCATGAGTATCTGTCGAGCTATGATCTCAACCATATCGAATACTACAATTTTGTTGTATGTGCTGTTAAAAAGCCATGCTAATATTAGTGTAACTTATTTTTCATTGTGCAAGGGTACCACAAAGAATGCTTTTAATCCACCATCACTACTTTCTACAATGTGGAATGTTCTACAATGTGTACAATGTTTTCATTTATAAGTTTCAAAATTTCACAAAAAAATGTATATCCGTATGTATTGTGAATCTATATCACAGCTACAATACAGTTACAAACAAAGTTTTTGTTTCTTGTATATTGTTATGATTGGCTATATGTTGAATTTGTCTGTTATTGTTTAGATTTTAGTGCATGTTTAAAGGAAGGCAAGCCATTTATTTGTGTCATAAGCCATGTATGAAAAACCATCTAAATTCTTAAGAAAAAAGAGCAAATCTTCAACCCTTGATGATTCTTTGATTGTCTATTTGTGAAAACTTTTAAATATTGTCTGTACAACCATAAAACACAGTGCTTCCAAATTAGAGCCTTTTTAGTAAAATAAGAGCTTAAAGAAATAAGAGTATGCAAATTAGGTTTCAGAGAATAACACAGACACAGCCTGTGCAGCTATTAGCTTATCAGCTCAGCAAATTGTGGTGAAGCTGTTGCATGTGTTTTATTTCCAGTAACCATAACCATCTACCGTTTATGTAAAAAAAACAAAAAAAAAAACACTTCAAACGCACTTTCCTCCAACGGCAGTTTCCATTCTAATCAAAGTAATAAACTTTATAAAAATGCAATAGCAAAGCAAATGCTGTTTGGCTTCAAATAGAATTATGTGCAACCAAATACGGTATATGGTATGAACAGTGTTGCAAATCTAAGGTAATGTTGGGAAAAAAATTTTATTTTGAATTATTTGTGTGCTGGAAAGTACAAAAAGTAAAAGAAATAATTTATTGAAGAACAGTTTGGTAATGTATACAGAGTAGAAACATTAAAATGTCTGTAGTAAAGCACATCTATTATCTATCTAACTAATTTTTCACTAATCTAAAGAGAATAAAAATGTGGTTTGTCCAAAGGCTTAATATTGAAACTATTACCTGTTATGAGAAAATAGTAAAATTTTAAAAAATAATAAGTATTTATCTTTCTGGTTAATCAGAGTAACTAAGACAAACATGTTGCAATGCAAATAAGAAAATGGCTGTGGTAAATGTGTGGTGTGCCGTGCTGTTTGCCTGAAGGACTGATTAGCGAGTCTTGCTGTTGAGCACCTCCTTGTTTGCAGCATTTCTTTTGTAAAGTAAGACAGAGACAGTGCAGAAATATAGTAAGTTTTTCACCAGCAGTATCACATACGTCACACTGAACAGATACAGACTGCGTCTGAGCTCCTCAAACACACCTGCCAAGAGACACAAACAATTAATGCATCCATTTTAAATGTATTTAAATTACACTTCAGTCATTTTAGCATTGTATAATGTAAATAGAAACATAGTGTTTCTTATTCTTCCATTAATAATGATTTTATAATCATCCCATCCAAATATAGTGTATATGAACTCTTTTTTAAATAGTTTCCAACTCGAACCCTAAAGCATTCTAATTTGCTCTTCTTAAACTCTTGAAGGTTCTTCTGAATGTAGAGCCCTCCAACAGAGTTTTTGCTTTTAGAAAAGACAGAAGTCTATCTTGTAAAGCTTGAGCTATTGAATATCCAGCAGACCCTTTAATTGAAACAATACCTGACACAGAATCCATTAAAATAATACTTTGAAGGGACTCTTGCAATGACAACATTTTTTTATTCATTTATTTATTTTTACCATATGTTGGTTTTTCCTCCTCCTCTTCTTCCACTGTTTCTTCTTGTTTATGTTCTCTTTCTTTTGGGGTTGAACAGGTATGAACAGGATCAGGATCAGTATCAGGATTGTCTTCATCTAAAGAGTACCAACATTTTAGAAGTAATGTAATACATATAAACTGGACTAACTAAGATAACAAAAGCTTTTAATGAGCAGAGTATTGCCTTTTTGTTGGACTCTTGGAATGTCAACTTTCAGTTCTTTATCAGTGTGTTTAACATAGCAGGTGAATTTATTGGTCTTCACTTTCTGTATGTCTACGATGAGCATGCTGGTTATTTTGACTTCCTGATCCTCGTCTCTCTGCTCCAGCATCTCCTCTTCTTTCAGCTCCTGATCATCTGCTTTCCACTTGAATTTCACCAGTTCTGGGAACATGCCTCTCGCCTGGCACAGCAACACACGCTTTCCATTCGATTGAGACCTGGACACTGGGTACACAGAAACTTTGGGACTCTTCAAGGAACCATCTGTTAGTTTATTGGACAAAGAATATAATTATTGAACAATCAACAATTGATAAAAGCATGTCTATAACAACATTTCTTGGTCAATGTGGAGCCTATCCTGGCAACAGTGGGCACAAGGAAGGAGAATTCACCCAAGATTGGATGCCAATCCCATTCAGGGCACCATTCACATATACATTCACGCCTTGGGGCAATACAGAGTAGGCAATCCACCCTATATGTGTATGTAACAGAACCAAAATGTGTCAGACAAAAGGCCTTTGTAAGCTGATTAAGCAAAGTACTTATATACCTGTACACCTCATGTTTCTGCGATTATCCAGTCAGCCAGTCAATCCATAAAATAACTGGTAGAAATGTGGTCTCAGTGATTCACACCATGGCATGGTTGTTGGTGCCAGATGGGCTGGGACTGGATATTCTCTTCTAATCTCTGACATCTTCAGTCAACAAGGCATTTCCTCCCACAGGACTGTCACTCACTGGTAGTTTTTTTATTATTTAATTTTAATTAAATTCTGTGTATACTCTGTGAAGACAGCTGTGTTCAAATATCTGAGGAGATCAGCAGTCTCTAAAATACTCAAACCAGCTAGTATGGCACCAACAATCATGTCACAAGTACAACCACTGAATTTGCATTTTCCCTCATTCTGATGGGACAGCTGCAGGTTCCACAGAATGGTTACATAAAACACATACCCAGTATTGTGTAATATCATCTAATATACAATATCATTTATATACATATAAAAACATTTTAACTTTTTAGCATCTTTTAAGCTAGATTAAAAATCTAAGGGAAATTTAAATAAATAATACTAGCATGGCTTGACTTGACCAACCATCCTTCAAGAGAGAAGTCACTGTCAGTCTTCATGCAAATACTGCAAAGACTCTACTAAGAATTTAACCAAGCAATAAATCTAGAAAAAAAACACTATTTGAGCTATATATTTGTTGCTATACTAACTTTGCACTCAGGTATGCATTGCTGTTCTTTGTTTTTATCTTATTTATCTTTTATCTATGTCTTATACTTCTTAATGCTTTTTAAGCTTTTTATTTAATGTTATTTATTTCATTATTTATATTTCTACATAATTTATCATTTCTTTTTATATCAGATGGCTTTTTAAATACTTTTCTTTTTGTTTGTAATGCAACAAAAATTGCCATGTGTATGATACATGCTATTTAAAACTAACCTGCCTTCTCTAACCTTGCCTTGTTTAACTGCTTTCTAACAGATATTTTTTTTTATCTTACTGAGATCCTTAAACCCCAGTGTAGTGAAATAGAATTAGGATAAGCTTTATTACGACTGTACAGATCTTCTGAAAATCACTCCTGATAAATGCTAGAAATGTAAAACCAGATACAGAAGATTAAAATTAAATCTCATTGATGTGCAAAACATGTATTAACATATTAACATATAGTATCTGTGGGGTTTTTTTTTAGTTTTGTTTGTTTGTTTGTTTGTTTGTTTGTTTTATCTTAAGGGTCTTTTTTCTTTTGTACATTTAAAACTGCTTATTCAGATTATTAGTGTTAAAGGGGTTACAGGCTTTTATGACTGCATGAATTTGTTAACGTTCTACCACAGTTCTACTGGGAAACAACCATAATAATGCAATGATATTATTATTATTAAGATTTTTCTTATGCATGTTTATATAGATCATCACTACTGGCAAGAATTGCAAGACTTTTTGACAGTGTATATGGACTTTTTTTAAGCAAAATAATGCTGAAAGAATCTTTAGTTTTACTTTCAAATGGATCGTTAAAATCTTGGTCAGTATGTAGGTAGGATATTATACAGAATATTGATTTGAATCTTCCATTATTATTTAGCTTGTACAATCTAAATGTTTCACTGTAACATCCCAAGTCATGCTTAGTAATAGAGTACAAGACAAACTTTTAAAATCAACTAATATTGCAAGTAAAATAACATCCCATGTAGCAAAACCATTCAGTCTTTAGATTTCATTCTTACCTGAGACATACAGTCTGATGCCTGAGCTGAACACTTTCTCATTCCCCACAATGTGACACACAATAACAAAAAGTAGCAAGTGATGAGCATAATTTCATAGATGTGTGAGTAGCTTAACTTCTCCAATCAAGTACATTTATCATATTTACCTGGAAATGTAAATCAAAACAAAACAAATATGAATTTCTGGCAAATTTTTAAGCCTTACTCTAATCAGTGTTACATTGTTTTGTTAGAAGGATGAATGTAAACAAAGCCAACACCTACATCTGTGAGTTTGTCTTTGCTTCAACCATGTGATGGTGCCCTACTGTGAAATGATGCCTTTAATTTACCAAATCTATATTTCTTATTATCACATTACATGCAACGAGAGACTCATAAACACCACTGTTACTTGATGTCATGTTTTTACCTCTTATTTTATCGTTTGCCATCCAATAGTAAATATATTGTAGCATCAGTATTATGCCCAGCATTGTGCCTTCTGGTCCGTGCTAATGATACATCACTGACTACATATGCAGATTTCTAGACCTTTCTGAAGCCTCTATAATTGTAAGGCTTCACAATTCTGAACATTTGTTGCATGTTCTAGATGTTATGTGATCGTAGAGAAGCACTGACATAGTTTCCATATTGTTATAATTGAACCTAATGGTCAAAAACTGTAACTACAACAAGCACTAATAAAGACCCATTGGGGCAGCTATCACACTGCCACATGCTTGGTGAATATTCTTAGTGGAGGAGTGGCCATGTCAGTTAATTACAAGGTTCCCAGATTCATGGGTTTTACACCCAGTTGGGGTAGTTTAAAAACAGAAAAGCATTTGCCCTATCAACTGAAGATCATGAGTTTGACTCCCGATGATGACACAGTCATCCATAGCCGCAAGCTCAAAAGAGCAAAAGTGTCCTGAACCCTCAGTGAGGGAAGGGTGGCATACTCTCGCCCCTGTCAATTACTGTGACACTAGCCAATCATGGGTGTCTGTGAGCTCATGCATTCAGAGGTGGATAGCACTTTCCTGAGAATGTGTCTTTAAAATAACAGTGAAATACTACGCCATTGACATTGACCTGGCTTTTGTTGATCATTCATGCAATTGCTTTGCAATGCAAGTGCAAGTGCATTTGCTATTTAAACAACTATTTAAACAACATTAGTGCTAGATAGGAAAATGCCAGCTGCATTGATCTCAAACTAGCAAAGACATCATTCATCATGCTTGGTGCCACTTGTAAGGTGCACCAGGTCTAAGATAGGCCCCAATATGTTTTTCCACATGTGATTATGCAAGTAGTATGTGATAACAATATATATATATTATATATATATTAATAACGTGAAAGTTTATTTTAGATATTTTAAAATCTTATGTCCTTAAATTGCACATAAATTACACAATAAAAGTGTACAAAAAAAATCACATAAAAAAAAAAGATAAATTCGAATTTGTAAAAACATTATATGTGAAAAACAGTTAAAGTAGGGGGGGAGTCACATATAAAAAATAAAAGCGTAATGAGCAAAAACTTTTTGATATATGCAATATATTACAAATATATAAATAATATACTGAAATAAAGGACTCATGGGGGGAAATCACATGTGAAAAATTTTAACTTGTGTAAAAAACACATGGGAAAATAAATAAATGGCATGTAAAATCACATGTGAAAAATAAAAATGAAATCATGTGAAAATGAAAAATCATTCAAGATAAGATGAATAATGATAAAAGAATAAAATAAATAAAATCTCATGTGAAAATAAATCAAATGTGGAAAAAATAAATGTGAAACTCAATATTGAAAACCTCATGTGTAAATTTCAACATGAGATTATTTCATTTGAAAATGAAGTGATTATTATTTCATTAGTGAGTAGTGATTATTAGCCTGCTTCATTTGTAAATCGTGTGATTACTTCATTTGTAAATTAAGGGGTGATTATTTCATTTGTGAATCATTATTTTATTTGTCAGTCAGGTGATTATTATTTGCTTGTGGAGTTAGTGTGACTGTTTTGTACAGGAAGAAAGCTCTGGGTTTTTGCACTGCTGTAAGCGGGTAATCTGTAACTGTGTCCCCCTTCCAAAGTGCGCAGTAGTAAGTGGCCGCGTCGCCGTCGTTTACACCTGTGATGGTCAGAGAAAAGGTTTTGTCCTTTTTACCACCGTTGAATCTGCGGGAAAATTCAGACTCGGTGGTGGGTGTTGAAGCTCCAGCTCCGAAGTACAAAATGCGTTGAAATCCCTCTCCGGGTTTCTCTCTGTACCAGTGAATAGCTGTGGAGGAGAGGGACACTGAATCGTCCACGGTACAGCTGATGCGTTTACTCCTGCCTTTCCGAACCAGTTCCCACAGCTCCTGCTCCTTAAACTGCGCACTGATGCAACCTAAACAGCAGAAACAATCATTAATAGGCTATTCCCAAGATCATAGAAAAATAAAATGATATGAGTAAAGTTTGTCAGTGCATTTAAATGGGTGCGATCTCACCGATTAAAGCCAGCAGAAAGTATACAGTTGTCAGGATGGACATGGTCAGATTTGGGCAACAGAGGTTTCGTCTTTGCAGGGGTTTGTTCGTCAGAGTGGCTCTTAAGACGCAAACGCAAGGCTACAATGAGCAGCCCCCTGTAGGTACAGTGGGTGGGCATTACAGCTGCTGGAGCGGAAATTTTACTCACAAAGCAAACACTCCATCATCATCGACAAGTGTGTGTGTGTGTGTGTGTGTGTGTGTGTGTGTGTGTCCGATAGAACTTCTAATGTGTCTAGTGTTCTGTTTTGCAAAACCCATAACCTGGAATAAACTAGTGACCCACCAGTGTGTTCGGGTGTCAAAAACATAACATTCTGTTATTTTCATAAAAGAAAATAATTTTGTGAGTGCAGTAGGGTCCACAGGTAGCCTTCGATATGTTTAAACAAACATACACAGTTCAATACACATGTGCACACCCTAAAGACCAAATGAAAGACTAAAAAAAAATCATTTTAGAGCAACAAAACGTTCAGTATGTTTGGTTTTTATTTGCACTCAGCTATAAAGTTTATAGCAACAGCTGTGACCGCATTTTGATACTGATCATCGCCACTCATGCGTCACTGAAGGAGAACAGCAGTGCAATGTTGTTAGGAGGACAATTCATTATAGCTGGTATGGGCTAGCATTATGATTTTAATAAATTAATTAAGTGAATGAATGAATACGCTGTTGCTCTGCCATTACCATTAACCATTAACATCAACAACATGGCGAATAAATAATATCTGGTGGCACTTCTTATTGTATTAGCACTGCACTGCAGTATTATATGTGTAATATCAATTGAGCGAGCAGGTGGAATTGAGTGGAATATTACACTGATTAATGTTTCCACACCTCATACAAACTGATCATTTGATATTTTTATACTTACGCAAAATGCTCTATAATGATCATATAGGTATTAGAGCACATTTACGTCTTCAAACATTTTGCATTCCGTCATGGTTTTATTTCTCAGAAATTAGAATGCTGGATTAGATCCAGTGGAATTAAATCTTTCTAGTGAATGTGTATTTATGACAAACTGTCAGTGAGGGACGGCCAAAAAATATTCAGCACCGTCTTTAAAATACTCTTGATAATTATATATCTATTGTTATTTTCACCATAGATACTGGAAAAAAATATGAAGAAAAATATAAAAAAATATATTCAGCCTCATTCTCTACTTCCTCTGTGTGTGTACATTAAATAGAATATTTAACAATAAGCTTTTATAGTACAAGCAGTGCAATTTAATGGCGAGACGTTTGAGATCCACGACTCAGATTTCAGATAAACTTCAGTTCATTTAATATAAATAAATAAATAAATAAATAAATTAATTAATTAATAAACATCACAACAAGCAATAAATTATTATTATTAGTTTTATTATTATTATTATTATTATTAACAAAAACAACACGAAGAATGGTAGATGAAGAAAGAGTTAATTTAGAGTGCAATATTATACACAAGCAGCAGCAACAACTAAACTGTGTGCACTAACATGGCTGCAATTAAAATAAAATAGGCTATATGGAAAAGGCTACACAATTATCAAACTTAAATTATTTTCTTGCTGTAGTCAGTAAAGACTAATGCTAATTTGTAATTCATTATCTGTAGGCCTACTTTTTTTAACCGAATGAAAAAAACACTGCAAAAACAAACAGCTGCTGATTCCAAGGCCCTCAGTTCACACGCTAATATTTCCATGTGACATGTTTTACATATGAGATTATTTTCTTTACTTAGATGCAAGTTTCTCCAGTAATGATGGTGGATTTTGCTAGCCCTTATAAAAAAGAGCTGTCTATAATTAAGTTGGATTTCCAGCACTTATATTTGGCAAAAACAAAATCCAGACAGCCTAAAGAGTATCAAAACTACACTAAATAATATTAATGCACTGAAAATACTCTGCAATTAAATTAATATCCCTCAGTAAATTAGGCCAGATGGGCATTTATTGATTTATTTTTTGTATATGTATGTATGTATGTATGTACAACTCCCTTTCAAAAAAAGTTGTGTACATTGTGCAGGACGTTGTGTAAAATGTAAAGAAAAACAAAGCAATGCATTGCAAATCATGTAAACCAAAATTAAATTGAAGATAGAATAAAGGTAACATATTAAATGTTAAAACTAAAAATATATATATTGTTCTTAGGAAATCAATTTGCTTATTTTTTTATTTGATGCCAAAAACATGTTTCAAAACAGTTGGGACAGGGGCATGTTTATCACAGTGTTGCATCACCTCTTCTTTTAACAGCACACTGTAAATGTTTGGGAACTGAAGAGACCAGCTACTCTGGGGTTTGTAAATATTTTTCCATTCTTGCCTGATATAGGATTTCAGCTGCTCAACAGTTCGGGGTCTCCTTTGTCATAGTCTATTTTTAGTGTCATGATGCGCTATATGTTTTCATGGGTGGCAGGTCTGAACTGCAGGCAGGCCAGTTTAGCACCCGGACTCTTCTACTATGGAACAATGCTGTTGTGATATGTGCAAAATGTGGTTTGACATTGTCTTGCTGAAATTATAAAGTCGTACCCTGAAAAAGACGTTGTCTGGGTGGCAGCATATGTTTCTCCAAATGCTCCACCATCACGGATGCTGGCTTTTGAACTGTGGGCTGATAATAATGCTCCCTCTCCACTTCAGTCCGGCATCTATGATTTCCATAAGACATTTCAGACACTTTTCCACTTTGCCTCAGTCCATCTTAAATGAGCTCAGGCCCAGAGAAGGCGGTGGTGTTTCTGGATCATGCTTACTTGCATTTGTGGATGCGGCGACGAACGGTGTTCACAGACAGTGGTTTTGGAAAGTGTTCCTGAGCCCATGTAGTGACTTCCCTACATTTCACTGCAGAATCTGTCTGTTTTTAATGTAGTGCCGCCTGAGGGCCCGAAGACCATGGCCATCCATTATTAGTTTTCGGCCTTGTCCCTTGAGTACACAGATTTTTCTATATCCTCTGAATCTTTTAATGCTATTATGTAACACAGATGATAAAACCACCAAATTCTTTGCAATTTCACATTGAAGAACATTATTTTTAAATTGTTGCACTATTTGCCCACACAGTCTTTCACTGAGAGTGGTGAACTCCTCTCCATCTTTACTGACCTGACCTGTTGCCAGTTAACCTAATTAGTTGAGATGTTCCATCAGGTGGTTTTTGTTTGGTTGGTTGGTTGGTTTGTTGTTGCTGTTGTCTTTGCTTTTTGTTTGTTGGTTTGATTGGTTGGTTTGTTTTGGGGCTTTTTTTTGCATTACACAATTTTCCAGTCTTTTATTGCTCCGGCTCAAATTTTTTTTGTTGTTTGTAAAAAATTCAAAATTAGCATATATTTTAGATAAAATAATAACATTTCTCGGTTTCAACCTTTGATATGTTGTCTTTACTAAATCAAAATATACATTCCTGTTAAATGAATGAAACATTATAATAACCTAAACTAAACAAAATAAAAAATGCATAAGGAATAAATCAAAATAAACAAAACCATATAGCATAAATAACGTAATTGTACCAAATAAATAAATGGCGGAGAAGCATTTGCACTTCAAGTAATTGGCTTGATTCCGATTCCCACCTACCTGAGATTTGCCAGACGTGGCGAGAAAATATTTAAACAAAACAAGGCCAATAGCGCTCTCTGGTGGCCACACGTTAGTTGCACACGTGTACATCCATTTCCTCAGACTTTGATGTTCACGCTGCAAACGTCTCCAGCTCTGCCCTGATCTGCAAAAACCTAGTAAGTCACATTCTTGTCCAAATTGAGCAAGACTCATTTTGGGACTTACTGGGTTTTGTCCCTTCATTAGCCACCCTAATATTGCAAAAATTCTCACAGCATTCCATGATATTGATCTGGGAGTACCTAGTAAGAAACATAGATTCTGGCCAGGAAAATTCAGGTCAGAAAAAACCTAGCAACTCTTATTAGCTAATTAGGTTTAGGTATTTTGGTTATGTGACCTGCATACAATATGGGAGCATCCTTGAATACCTTTCCAGAGTTAGGCTTACCCATGGCTATCATTCTACATAAGTGCAACTCTCAAATGTATGAATTATTTCATAAATACTTGCTATATGGATGGAATATTAGTGTAAGAAAACAAATGTTTCATTTTCACTATAAACTTGAGTGACCAAATTTGCTAGGCTTTTATTGCTAAAAGGTTGAACACAGACCAAAATATATGCCCCTATTAATTCCTACTGTAAACTAATGAACAATAAAAATTATATTTTTACTTGTGCTTTATAAAGTATGTCCCATACAGTAAACAATTTTGTGCTGATATCAATAGTTCAATATAAGTTTTATCCCGGGGTTGATTAGTTGGGTTTTTTTTTTCTTTGTTCTTTCAAAATGACTAATATGTGACTTACTAGGTTTTTCCAGACCACAGATGAGGTGGTTTGCGAATGTAGGAAAATGTGGTCAGCTTTGTAAGACATTCTAATCCACAGGGATGTTTTATGTCTGTCTAACCTTTTCTGCACTGAATCATTTTGAGGATTTAAAGTACTACATTGTGTCAAGTGGCTTCAGTTGAAATGAGTGCTGATTTCATTGAAAATACATTTGCTTTCTAGAACAACAAACACAAAGCCATATGGAGTATTCTTTATTCACTTTAGAGATAAATTAACACAGATATGTACATCACAAAAATTCTCTACAGTGAAGGCTAACAAACACAGGAGTGGCCTTTACCTCTAAACAATCAAGACAATGGTTATCTTTTAAACCAAACAACACATATTGCATATTTTTTTGCAGATATCCCAGCCCAAAACTCTCCCAATGAGCTTAACTTTAAAAAATATAAAGTTAAATAAATAGAATTTTTCAAAACATAAAACTTTATTCAACACTTTTTTTCCCATACACGTCCACAGGATAATTGTTGTTATTTATGTAATTGTGGATATAAGGAAACTTTTATCACTAGGTTCTGTTATGCATTTGCAAAGCTGCATTTTGCCAAAAAGGTATTCTTCTTGAATCATTTCATGTTGTAACTCTACAGATATTCATGTTTCTCTGTTACTCAGTTCACGTATTTAAGAGTTTATTATAATTTTTGGCAAGATCACAGCATGTATTTAATAAAAATCTGTGTCCTTAGTATTACAAGGTTCTCTCTGGAATTCTGTCTTCACCCAGGTACAGACTCATAATACTAAAATCACAAAATGTCAATATTGGTTTCTCCAGATATTATCACCAGAGCTGCACAAGTCCAGCCATTAAAACTACAGAGAACACTAACAAGGATGCAAGGTAACATTTAGGTCGGAAAAGTCTTAAAGGAAACATTGAAGTCTTGCATAACACTTAGAATGGTTAAATAGGTCATATCACTACAAATTGGGATAAAATTTGCTGCAGAGCAACAAACTCAATACAATACACTTGCAGAGAAAATATTTTTTTGTTTTTAGAGCATAATTTAATTTTAAACAGATAGGGATTACATGTGGAGGTCACCACAGTTCCAAAAAAGCACACATCAATTCGTTGCTGCTTACAAGTAAACAAACATAAACAGAGAGCTCTCAGTTCAAGAGTAAGGTAGACCATACTATCGCGTCATGCTCTGTTATTTTCTTTAAACTCTGAGTAGAGCGTTCTTGTCCTTTCATTTTGTTGATTGTGTTTTTTCCTCTTAGATACGATTTGCTTTGTTCACTCTGATCGACAGCTGTCAATCAGGGCTCCAGACTGCACTGTAGTGTTAGGGCTGTCTGTAGCTCTTGGCCTTGGACTATATGTCGTGTCCCAGCATGCTCTGAGGCTTTAGCCCAATCGCTGTATGAAATTCTCTGGAAATAATCCTTTCTGAGCAGAGGCTCCCTGATTCAGCCAGTCACGCTCCCTGATGCCAGTCAGCCAGCCAGCATCCTGCAGAGGCACTTAGTCAGTAGAAGCCAAATTTGCTATTAGCAAAATACATCTTTACACTGATGGATGGGGTGCAGATTGTCCAACAACCTAATAATTTAAATTGTGTTATAGTTTTATGTAATAAATGTACACTCACTAGCCACTGTAATAGAAACACCTGTATACCTGCTCATTCATGCAATTATTCACTCAGCCGGTCATGTGGAGGCAGGACAGCACAAAAAATCATACAGATCTAGGTCAACAGCTTCAGTTAATGTTCACATCAAACATGAAAAGGGGAAAATGAGGGGAGAGGAAAATTTCCGTAACTTTGATTGAGGCATGGTTGATGGTTTAAGTGCTTCAAAAAATGCTGATCTCCTGGAATTTTCACACAAAATAGTATCATGACTTATACAGAATGGTTCAAAAAACAAAAAAAAAACATCCAGTATGCAGAAGTTCTGTGAGTGAAAATGCACTGTTGCCGAGAGAGTTCAGAGGATTATGGCCAGATGGGTTTGCAATGACGTGAAGTCTAGAGTAACTCAACAACATCTTGTACCAGCAACCATGCCACAGCTAAAGTCACCAAGACTGCATTTCCCCCAATTCTCATGTTTAATGGGCACAGTACCTGAAGCTCTTGACCTGTATCTGTGTGATTTTATGCATTGCACTGCTGCTACACGAATGGCCGATTAGATAAGTGTATGAATGGGCAGGTGTATAGCTGTTCTTAAAAGTATAGTAAGATTTCAGTGAGGAATAGTTTGGGCCAGAGATTACTCAGTACTAACGCATATACTGAATGTCCATTACCTTTGTATTCATATGTTTCATCACATGCTTGGTAAGTTGATAATTTACCCTTATAATTTATAAAACATGCTTTAGACATACTGCTCAAAGTCCAAAACTAGCTGCAGCTATTATATCAGCAATTTTTCCACATTCTTTTAGGAAACAAACAGAAGCAATCTGAGTTAGCAATAAACATCTGATAAGCAAGTGTTTTTACCATTTACAAGTATAGTACTCAATCAAGTTGTTCTATGCAAATACAGGTCATGCAAAACCGGTCTCTCCAAGGAAGGAATGGGTACATTTTGGGTTTCAACTGTGTTTTTTAATTTGTATATTAATATAATCTTTATTATTTATATAATCTAACCCTAACCCTAACCATGTCAAGAAATCCAAAAAAAAAACTTTGATCTTTAAATCAAATTTTGGATTAGGCTGGATAATTCAAGGTATAAAGGAATTAAATGTTCCAGAACACTCCTGAATAAATCTACCCTGAATCTACCCAGGTCCTGGATGAATTCCTGTTTTACATTCCCACCACACTGCAGGAAGTATGACCATTATGGAAAATAACAGAAGTGACTCAAAAAGCATGACAGTTGCATCATTTCTACCTGCAGGTGAAACACCCTGAACATCAAACAAGTTGTTTTGTTAACTGTGTGGCAATTTTATTTCCAGCAAAGGTATTCATACATGAGTGTCCGGAGGAGTAATACTGACCCTTGTTTCAGGTTTTTTTTCCATCAGTGTGACACTAGTCAGTTGTGGATATCTGTTAGCCTTTTTTATACAGAAGAGGGTGGTTGTTTGTAAAAAAAAACAAAAATGTTCCAATTTGCCCTTTGTGCTGTATCACTAGTGATATAAAAAAGGCAAATATTCAAAATAGTTATTCTATCAGTTAGCAATATTCAGTATGACAGGCTTCATCGCAGTAGTTCCTGGATTGTAGAAAAGTATGTAACATGGAATAGGAACTAAAACTTTGTTTCTGGAACTTTGCCCAAGAAACAAAAATTCTGCCTGGTCTAGCAGCGGGTTGGCTAGTATTAATCTGAATTAATACGGAGCTATGTGCTTAAGTACAATCAGACATTTTGAGTGTAAACACAGTTCATACCTGATCTTCTGCCAGGTCTGTGGGAACAACAAGAATAGTATCTCCTCTCTTCAGATCAAGCTCATCTGGGTGTGCAGCCTCAAAATCATGCAATGTTTCCACCTAAAAATATGGGAGTAGATTTTGTTTTGTATTATTATTCAAGACAAAGCTACAGTATATTGCATGTACCGTTGGGTATGATTAGATGTCTGTTGTTGCTGTTTTTTGACCTTATACAGGAAACCGGGAGGCATGCCAGAAGAGGAAATATCTTTGGCCGTCTGGCTGTCTGGTGTCACTCCATCTCCACTGCTAGCTACTGGAGATACAATGTCACCGTCTCGGTCATCATCACCCTCATTGCTGGAAGCTGGCTCAATTACCACAGAGGGAATAGGCATCTTGTCCTGAGATGAGCCGAAATGTATGTGAAATGTTACTTTCGTAAATGAAAATTTTATAAATGAAAATTTCATAAGCAACATTTTAAGCAAATTGTTCAACCAATACTTCAGGTAACATTCTAAACACAAGGAAACCATGGTAAATTAAATTAAATAAAAAAGTGCATTAATAAAAACAAAATAATAAAAAAAAGAAGTTTCCAGTTAATACATGTTACATTCTATAATAAAAAACAAATACACCAAATTGAACTAGCTCATTAACATTCTGTATATAACATACTAATATCTCATTCATCAAATAGCCTTTATGCTACATCCAAAGCACAGACATCCTGGTTTATAAATGGCAAGTGTACCAAGTATACCATCATGGCTGAATATCTACCTCCTCTCCAAAATTCTTTGAAGCCCCTTCCTTAATGGTTTCATCCCTTGGTTTGACCTCTACTGTACCAGTTTCTCCTTCTGGTTCGACCTCTACGGTACCAGTTTCTCCTTCTGGTTCGACCTCTATGGTACCAGTTTCTCCTTCTGGTTCGACCTCTATGGTACCAGTTTCTCCTTCTGGTTCGACCTCTATGGAACCAGTTTCTCCTTCTGGTTCAACTTCTAGGGTACCAGTTTCATCCTCAGGTTTGCGCTCTACTGTACTGGTTTCATCTTCTGGTTTGCTCTCTATGGTCTAAAAGACGCATCCAGTTGTGAGAGTCAGGCACGAGACACTCGCTACAGCCACTCATTTGGATGGATCAGTGCAGAACAGCACATGGAAAGGTACTTAACACAATGAAGGGAACTGGGACCAGTTTAACTGCAGTGGTTGAAACTGTCCTCAGTGAGAAGGGGATGAGTGTCCGTTTAGGGATAAACAAACTGGATCATGCCATTTTGAGTTGGGGAAGGTTTACTTAGATATGATGAAGGGTTTTGGGGAGAAAACAAATCATGGTTCTTGGGGTCTTACTTGCACGGAGGAAAGGGACCAATAGTTGAGATGAAATCAGTAACAACTTGAACTAAGTAATCTGAATGCTAAGCTCCACTTAGCAGGAATTAGCCTTCTTCATTTGATACCGCTACAATTTCAAAGTCTCTAAAAAAGTGTATTTAATAGATATTGTATATAACGTAGTATATACAGTAGAGTTTCAAACATTTGACACCAATAAAAATAATATTTTTTTATAAGAAAGAAAAAAAAACTAAATTGATCAACCTAAAAACCTACATTATGTAATTTTTACCTCTAAAACCTGCTACCTCATTCTATTTTGGAACTGATGAGCTAAATAATACCACAGCACATCACACATTCAGAATGTTTGAATGATGATGTCTTAAAACAATAGAAGAAAGTTCATTACAATGAAATGGAATGGAGTCACCATTGAAACCACAAAGCATCATCTGTGCCATCAAAGTGTAAGTTTGTCAAAATAAAGAATTACACTTGTCACTTAAAATTTAAGTTCATGTTCAACATGCAACAAAATGCTATAGTAGTTTTTTTGTGTTTTCTTTAAAGCCCAGTATGATTGTTGTTGACTTTGTGGTATAATGGTTCAAATAATTTGTTTTCAAAATATAACAAATAATAAAAAAAGAAAGAAAAATTAAAAAATCAAACCAAGAAACAAGTTTCATAGATTTCATTAATGTTCAATAAGTGGGGAAGGGGCTCAGAAAAGTGAAGTCTTTTAAAGTAAACTTTAAAATATTTCTTTCTGAGCTGTAATGTTGAACAATGTCACAAACAAGAGTATGAAAAATACACTCTAGTTTAAATGAATGTTATACAGTCTCCATCCAGCAATACATTATTCACATAAAAATATTCATTAAACAAAATATGAATTTATACAAAACATAAAGCATTAATTAAACAATTAAACAAACCAGGGTGGCAACTGGTTTTAGGTTGTCAGAATACATCACTCAATACATCACTGAATTTCCACTCAAGTAAATTAATATATACTGTCTCCTCTGAAGCAATGGGTATTTTAAAATGTCTAAAAAATTACACATTTTACAGGTTAATACCATGAACTAGTGGAATAAAACACAACAGGGGGGCTGTCATTAAAAAAAAATCAATAAACACCTTTGAATTAATAAACTACAGCATTAAAACCATTCACCCCAATTGTGCATAAGATTTAATGGGTCTACACTGGAATAGAATCACCACTGCTGACAAAGAGTCCACATCAGTCTGTATCTGCATGATGTCTAGTACTTTATTAATGCTATGGGATCATTAAATAATGACTAATGACACACTGTAATACTAGTATTTTATTCAGCAAGATTCATTTTGAATCGACCTCCAATTTCTCTTTTCATTAGCTTTTGCCAGTCTGTAAAAAGATTCTTGTTGAATCTGTTTCAGATGAAAGCTCTTTCCCATTTTCCATTTGGTTTTCGCATGTTTTTGAAGCATCAGAGCTGTGTTACTTCCACCTACAGTGACATCACTTGTATTTTCACTATTGTATGTTATTGCACCCTGTGCTGTCTAAATAATACAATTACAGCTTGGAAATACTAAGAGATTAAGAGATTAGAGTTCTTTTTTTCCATCGATTCGAATCATCATAAATTTGCACTGTGATTTATCGACGCATGATATATCATTACTAATTGCTAATGTCTAATTGCTATAGTCTGCATTAACCTTGATTAACCTGGCTAGGTTTGGACATTCCCCTCATTATAATACAAGTGGTGAGGAGATAATGTTGTGAGTTTTAATTGGGAAACAAATAAAGATAAATAAAATAAGATAAATTACTAAATATGTGCATTTGTTTAGAAAGTAAAATAAATATATTTTTTTAAATAATAAAAGTATGAGTAATATAATGATAGCTTATTATTGTGTAAAGTTATATCATTATTGCCACATTAGGTAGCCTACTATTAACATTGTCATTTTTAGGATTCCATAAATATCCCACTAAATTTTTGTGATCAAATGAAAAATATTTTGCTTAAGATAATCTTAAAAGGCTTCATGCTGAGACAGTATACAAAGCAGACACCACAGGTGAACAGTGTGGTAAATTCACTGTGAATTTAATCAGCCACTATTCCACTTATGGGGCTGCTTTTACCATGGCAATTGTAATTGAGAGTGTTAATTAAGTAGTTACCGGAGTCTCTGCAATAGGAGACTCTTTATCTTCTGCAGGGGCCTACACATAAAAGAAACATGAATAATTATCTTACACATGCACAAATATGAAATCTCCGACACAAGGGTGTGATTTAAATGCTCAAAGCATTTAAACACAGCTTCCATTTCTAAAGTAAACAAGAAAAACATAAATCTACCTAGTAGTACTTGAACCAATAATCAATACCAGGATGTATTCATAACTAATTAAAAAAAAACAATATATTTGGAATGGTTTGCTCTGCTATTACCTACACAATGTAAAGCACAAAGGCCTGAAGCAATTTCTATGTAGACTGTATTGGGGTTCTACGGTAGTATAAAAAAATTCTTCACAGTGTTAACAGCACCAATTTTACATGGGAAAAGTAGGAGGGAAGTTACCAGAGCCTCTGTAGATGGCTCCTCTCCTGCTTCTGCTACTGGGACAGATTCCTACATATAGCAAAAATGTGCTGTAATTTAGGCTGTAAATTAATACTCTGGGCTTATTTCTGTTACAAATATGCAGAAATTAAAAAGTGGAAAGAATTACATGGCGCATTGGAGGAAAGCTAAAATTAGGCAGTGCTACATATGATCTTGAATTTGTACTTATCTAATGCCATTCATGACAAAAGGCGTATTTACCGGAGCCTCTTGGTGGAGTTGCTCTTTCTCAGTGTCATCAGCTGAGGTGGTCTACACATAAAATATTTTAAGCCCCAGTTACTAAGAGATTTCCTTGACATAAATATGCATTCAATCAGATAACTATAGGTAATACATATCCTTACGCTGTATAAAATACGTGGTAAGAATAATAAATCACAAAATAAATTATTCTCATGGGTAGACACTCAACCACCAGGATACGTTTTTGTGGCCATAATGTAAACAAGAACACATTATTAAAATATCATCGCTATCCACAAAGTCAAGATAAGCTAGTGTTACATGATTTATATGAACATGATTTCAGTCCGTTAATATATTTACTACTACTATTTTTACTCTTATTACTATATTAAACTCTTGGCTGAGACTAACTTCAATGTCATTAAAACAGAATCAACATAATCAATGGTCAATAAAACATACAAAAAATCACTCATTATTAATAAAACCAACATGGTCTGGGCAGTCTGGGAAAACCCAAGGATGTCTGGCAAACAGCCAAAATAGTGTTTTTCTGTCTATAACACAGTTTTGAGAAATTTAAGAAACCATAAATATATATTTAGCCAAATTGATAATTAAATGTTTTATTTCATTTTCAGCCTTGCCTAGTATATTCTCCTTCCTAAGATCACATTAAGTAAGGAGCTGTTTTAACAAATGCAATGGTAAATATGGTCAGATGTAAGAATATCAACTCAGATTTTCAGAACTACACTATAAGGCCAAAATTTGTGGACACCTGAGCACCATACCTATATGTGGGTCATCCCTAAACTGTTGCCACAAATTTGGAAGCACTGTATATGCTATATTTGTATGATTTAGCATTACAATAGTTAAAAACACTCTACAGATAAAACTGAATTGAATTGAATTTCCCTTCACTGGAACTAAGAGGCCCGAACCTGTTCCAGCATGACAATGCCCCTGTGCACAAAGTGAAGCACATATGGTCACATGCACACAAACTTCTGGCCACATAGTTTATATGTAGTATGTCAGAATTCACGTCAGAATTTCAATATCTGAAGGGTTTTCGAAGACGACCACACGTATATCAAGAATGTCAGGTATGGTATTCTTAAGAAAAACTTCTACAATCACAGACATCAAATTAATCACAGAAAATACAAAAATGAGTATGAAAAAAAAGGAAAAAAAAAACAAAGAGCCCCACTGTCACAAAGGAGAGGAACATTCATTAATAAAAGGTTTCTCATAAAGCACAGTAATGTGATGAGCAAGATGATATAGGCAGCACAGGCAGTGTGAGGCTGATAAAAATGGTACATACCTCAGCCTGCTTTGCTGCCATAGTTTCAGCAGCTTCAGGAGACTCCACTATGCTCTTAAAGAGCAACACAGTGCATGAAAAAAACATTAACTACAACCGTTTGATTATCATTTCACAAAAGACTCATGAGCATGCTTAAAAGGTAAAAAAAAAAAAAAAATGGTTTATGCATAAAAAAATATTGATCAAACAATCAGAGCATAATGATAAACAGAAAGATGATATGGTGATGGTAAAGTATAATGATTGATGAAGATGCAGCTGATGTAAATAGTCAAAGAAATAAATAAATCAACAAATACATTGACACCACTGACAAAGATACAGATTTTCGTAATGAGGATAAAATGATGAAGGTGCTGATGAAGATAAAGGTGATGATGATGATGATGGTGGTGATGAAGACGGTGATGATTATTATAATTGAGCAAATGATTAAAATGAAACCAATTTACAATTCTAATAATATTTGGGCATCAATAGCCCTGTATCACTCACAGAAGCAGTTTCTGCAGGTGGGCTGCTAGCAGCAGTGGTCTCTGCCGGTTCAGTAGTGGATTCTGCAGGAGGCGTCGTTACACTGCCCTCACCCTCTGGGGCCTCGGATGGAGACACCTCCTTTTCCCCTTCTACTACTCCCTCTGGGGCGGATTCTGTACCAGTTTCAGCCCCTTCTGGGGCTTCAGACTTTAAATATAGACACAAATATGCAGTATGAGAATTGGAAATTCAGACCAGGCACAATAACCAGGCAGTTTTATAAATAACGGTCAATAACATATGAGAAGAGAAGAATTTCATGTTTTACATCCAGATAAACACTTAAAAACTAAATTGATATAACTTACTATATCATTATAATTTTCTATATCATTTGCTGTTTTGTGTCTGAGAAACAATGAAAGAATAATCTGTTGTCCTAAAGAGAACAATGACTCACCATGTTATCAAAGTCAGCCACAAAAGTTAGAACTGCGCCATCCACCTTTGTAAGCAGTAGAAGCAATATGAGAGAAACTGTTAATAAATTGGATACGTTTCTGCCCAATCTATGTCTATGTCCAATATAATATCCAAAAATAAAAATATTTTATGGAATTTGAACCTTCTAGGGAAGGAGGATGATTACAGGATTAAGGAGGATCATAACACTATAACAGAGATAGTGCTAGATGTGTTAAAATAAAACACTCCATAATTGTTCAAGGTTGCTAAAAATCAGTCCAGTGTTATAGATATACATATAAGCTTAAATTGTACACAGATTTAAACCAAGTATTAATAAAAACTGCTTTGTAATTACATTTAGACAATGTCACTTCTAAGTCTTATGATAATCATTGCAATCTTAAAACATTCTTGCAGCAGCCAGTATGAAACTCTAATTGTACTACAAGTTTAAACAACATGTTTAATTGCCTATTTACCTGATCAAGCCCATTTAAATCTCTGCTGGACACCTAAACCAAATTGCAAAAATTCTTTGAATATTGGCTCTCAACACACTTGCTGTATATGAGTAATTAGATTAGGAATACTATTTAAACCAAACATCAGAAGCAAGGAGAGGAGAGACATAGGCAAAGGACCAGGATCTGTAAACTGTAAGGGATTCTAGGGTCTGAAGGGGTTTGTAGCAGGAAACTATTGCTTCATCTGCAGGCAGGAAAAGAGCTTCTCACTGTGGTCGATTCATGCTATACTAAAATAGGGAGGAATTCGGGTACCTCATCTTTCTCTGCATCTATTTCTTGGTACAACTTTCCATATCTCCGATTTGCAACCTCATCTTCAGACAGGTCAGAATTCTCTGGTTCTTTAACACTGGCAGTCTTTTCCATGGCTGCAGTCTTTGAACTAGGAATGCTGTTTTGACTGGGACAGGCAACAAATGGGTCCTGAATTGGTCCACTCTCTCCAGGCCAGCATGTAATCATGTCACCTTGGCCATCAGACAGGAAGAAGCCACCGCTGTTGTCCAGCTCCTGCCAAGAATCCTTACTGGAGCACTCTAAATCAGCAGCTGGAGAAGGAAAGGCTGCCCACTGGGCAAACCCATTCCTGGTTGAAAAGTCTATATCTTCCCCACTTGTTTGCCCATTGATTGTGGACTCCGAGCCCCTTGCCCATCCACGGCTGCCATTATTGGTCAAAGGGTCTTGGGTTGTCTCTCTAATGATGGGGACCTGATTAGTGCCACTGCCAAAAAGGTCCTGGTTACACTCGCTCGCAAAATAATCTTGGTTAGTCTCACTGGCAAATGTACTCTGGTTAATCTCACTATCAAAAGGATCCTGGTTAATCTCATATTCAAAAGGGGCCTGGTAAGTCTCACTAGCAAAAGGGTCCGGGTTAGTTTCACTAGCAAAAGGGTCCTGGTAATTGTCACTGGCAAAAGGATCCTGATTAGTTTTATTGGCAAAATAGTCCTGGTTAATCTCACTAACAAAAGCATCCTGGTTATTCTCACTACTATAAGTATTCTGGTTAGTCTCACTAACAAAAGGATCCTGGGTCTCATAGTTCTCACTAGCAAAAGGATCCTGGTTAGTCTCACTGGTAAAAGAATCTTGATTATTCTCACTAGCAAAGGGATCCCAATTAGTCTCACTGGCAAAAGGATCCTGTTTGGTTTCATTGGCAAAAGGATCCTGGTTAGTCTCACTGGTAAAAGGATCTTGATTATTCTCACTAGCAAAGGGAACCCAATTAGTCTCACTGGCAAAAGGATCCTGTTTGGTTTCATTGGCAAAAGAATCCTGGTTAGTCTCACTAGCAAAAGAATCCTGGTTAGTTTTACTGGTAAAAGTATCCTGATTAGTCTCACTGGTGAAAGGATCCTGGTCAGTTTCACTGGCAAAAGGATCCCGGGTAGCCTCACTATCAAAAGGATCCTGGTTAGTTTTACTGGTAAAAGGAGCCTGGTTATTCCCACTAGCAAAAGGATTATGATTAATTTTACTGGTAAAAGGATCCAGGTCAGTCTCACTGGTGAAAGGATCGTGGTCAGTTTCACTGGCAAAAGGATCCCGGGTAGTCTCACTGGTGAAAACACTTTGATAATTTTCACTGGCAAAAGGATCCCAACTAGTTACATTAGTAAATGGATCCTGGACAGTTTCATTAGCAAAAGGATCCTGGTTAGTCTCACTGGCAAAAGGATGCTGCTTAGTCTCAGTGGGAAAAGGATCTTGATTATTCTCACTGGCAAAGGGATCCCAATTAGTTTCACTGGCAAAAGGATCCTGGACAGTTTCACTGGCAAAATGATCCCTATTAGTGTCACTGGTAAAAGGATGCTGGTCAGTTTCACTGGCAAAAGGGTCCTGGTTACTCTCACTGGCAACAGGATCCTGGTCAGTTTTACTGGCAAAAGGAGGGTTAGTCTCAATGGCAAAAGATTCCCGATTAATCTCACTGGCAGAAGGGTCTGGCATAATTTCAGTAGCCCACATATCTCCTGCTTGAAAAGGATCTGATGCAAAACCAGTTGCCTGTGTAGGTGAACATTCAGACCCAAAAACACATCCCCTGGCCATTGCAAAAGGGTCATGAACATCCTTGTGAGTTATCTGACATTTTTCTGATTTTGATTGCCAAAACAGACCCTTGTCTGAGTTGGTAAAGGAGTCATTGCCAGTACCAAATGGATCCTCTTCTGATGCAGCAAAAAGATCAGGCTCTGAAACTAATCTGTCACACTCTGATTTGCAGAATGGGTCAGAGCATAATTTGGATTCTGAAACAAGTGAATTGTCTACACTCTCATTCTGCTCAGTGCTATGAGTATCTGCTGTGCTGAAGACATAATTAGTTGGACTGTGATGTCCAAGCTCTGTTTCCATATTAGGCTCTGTTGATTCTGTCATTGTCAGCCAGTCCCAATTAGCTATAAAGGTATGGCCAATAAAGCTTGCAACAGGTATGGTGCTCTGTTCCAAGAAGGATGAACCAATATTGTCCACAAAACACTCTTGATTTAAATTGCTGCAGGTGATATCCTGATCAGGTATAGGTCCATTATTCTCTGCAGATTCTAGATCATCATCAGCACTGATCCAACCACTATTCTGACCAGGAGCATCTCCCCATTCCTCAGCCGTTTCATATTCAGACCCCGACCCATCCACATCTCCCTGACCTGTTAAGTACCACTTAGAGTTGTTTCCCTCTTCTTCTGTGTATGACCCCTGCTCAGGTCCCTCTGTGGCCTCTGTTATTTCTTGGCCAAACTCATTAGTGAATATAATTCCTGGCATGGACTTTCCAGATCCACACTCATCTAAACCTGTGGTTTTCTTTTCTGTGATCCATCCTTCCTCATCCCCTGTCCACCCAGAGTGATGCGTGTCTGAGCCTGATTGATCTGATGCCCACCCTTCCTCAGTACCCTCCTGAACATGCCACTGTTCAAATGGATCTATCTTGCCACTTCTCAGAGCAGACTCTTCACAGACTGGATTTGGCTCTTGGTCATACTTTGTATCCCAACTTCTAACCTCGCCTGTGGCTTCTCCTTCAGGCACTGTATCTGTGGGCCATCCTTCTGCAGGAGGCCACCCTTGCCCATCTGTTGCAGGCTGAACATTTCCCAAATTTTGAGCTGCAGAACCAAAGTCAGCTGTCCAGTTGGCAATGAAGCCAGCATCTGAAGCCTAGAAAGAGAAAGAAGGTATTTATTGTGAAGACCTCAGCAGTCCCAGATACAGACTCTGCCTCAAGGCCAATATAGGAGAGGGCATGGAGTTTACATCAGGAGTGTCAAACTCATTTTCGGTATTGGGCCACATTACACTCCAATTTGAAGTGGGTTGGACCAAAATATCACATTAGTAGACAAATAACACATCATGTAACTGTGAAAGGTACATTATGAATGCACAAACTGATTGATCATATATCACCTACAAAGCAGATGTACAGACTGCAATTAATCACCAAGAAACTTCTAATTCTAAATTATGTTTTTTAACTTACACTAAATAGCCCATAATATTGAAGTGCCTTTGTTAATTTTTGAAAAATATATGGTTCAAATTTCCACCTTGCTAATTAAAAGCAATCCATTGCTCTAGTTTGCCCTTTAGTGGAAGAAAATAACAGAAAATAGCTCTCCAGTCTCTCACCAGTCCACCAAAGGGCCAACACAGACAAACAACCACAAACGCTCGCATTCACACCTATGGGCAATTTAGAGTAGCCAGTTGACCTAATCTGCATGTCTTTGGACTGTGGGA
>JAQMYM010000001.1:17621150-17637845 GCA_030014255.1 Parauchenoglanis ngamensis
ACACACACACACACACACACACACACACACACACACACACACACACACACACACACACACACGGATTATGACAGCTAGAGCTACAGCATAATCATGATATTCCATGTGTGTATCTGCTTCTCTGACGCACGCTGTCAAATATGTCTGTCTGCAGATGATGATTAATGACAACTGATGAGTAATTATCTTAGCAGATGTAAAATTACATGTAAAGCAGATCATTCTAACATTACTGTTATATGGGAACGACACTTTTTTAAACATGGAAATAGACCGGGGTCCTGAATTCTCAAACCACATTGAATATCTGGGAATTTTATTTTATTGTTTTTATTTTTTCATTTAAAATTAGAAATGAACAGATGCTTTTAGAATTTTTAAATATTTAAAAAAAATAAATTAATTAATTAAAAAAGGAAAGTTTCAATATCTTGAATATTTAAATACACTACTCCTAGGTCACTACTTAAAGGTAAGCAAATGTGTCATACTGTCCATGTTAACTGCTTTGTACAAAAGGCCTAATCTCTTCTATTGAAGCATGTGCACAGATGACACACCGATGGATTTCATCTAAAATGAATCATAAGGTTTTAGGAGTCCATGCCAGCTCGACTGCACACCTTCATTAAAGCATGGGGGGGATGTACCAAATACTAAGAAACTCTGAAATTAATGTGAATATTTCTAAGAATCTAATTTTCACTCAGGTGGCTGTCAAAAATATAATTTGTTATGAACATTGTTGTATTAAACTACAAAACAGAAGCATTTTTACTCGTGCTCTCATACCTTTGGACCCCACTAAATATATAGAAAGGCACTAGATATAAAATAAAGCAGCAGTATTCTACTCAAATTTGGTCCAGTTACTGAAAATTCCCTGTTTACAAAATTTCAGATAATGGAACAACAGTCACAGTTTAATGCTTAACCATTAAACATTAGTTTACAGCTATGGTTTCATGACTAGTGTCATTGACGTCTGCATTTTTAATGTGACATGAGGAGATTTAACGTATGCATATCTGTCTAATCATCATTAAAGATTCTGTTTTCATCCACTTTATATTAAGCTATGTTGGGAGCTCAAGAGAGCATAAATGAAAATTTTAAAAGTCTATAAATATCTATTAAAACTCTCACTTCTTGTGAACTAATGTGTACAGACCACTAGCTTGTCTCTGGTCTGACGATCTCCCTTGAGTTAAATAATTTACGTGAATGCATGTGAGGGGAAAAGCTGCAACCGAGGATCTGCTAGAGAAGCTGAACTTGTCTGACTTATTATAAACTTACGTAACTAAACTATATCCAGTTTTTTTTCATGAGTTTATTGGCTCTTCTACTGTATTCTACTTTATTCAAATACTCGGTTCAATCCACTGAAATACTTTGCTGAGTCTGTATCCGGACCGCTGCACACCAGTTGACGAGTGATGGAATAGCCTGACCTTTTTGTTATTCCTCTCCCCTCCAAAATATTTGGAGAAACCCTCGTATTAAAAAAAAGCAGAACGATTTAGGCACAAATGTCTCAAATTCCAATGGAAGAAAAGTGCAGCAATGCAGGGCGGCTTCCACCTGGCACAGATGCACTAACCTTACTCCCAACTGGCTGGAGACACCATGCAGACACAGCCAGCCTATAAAATATTAACAGCACTTGGGCCCCAAAAGCCAACCGTGACCACTGCAGAGCCATCTCTTCTTCTGCAGCTTCAATTCTTTAATAGTGTTCATTCTGAGCATGTAATATTAGTATCTGTTCAATTCGAGGTGAGAATTATGAAAGGGCATCATTTGCTCTTATCTAAGGAAATACAGCTAGTCCTGTAACAAAGTGGTAATTATACATGTCGTTTTGTGTTCAGACAAAAGCCTGCATCTGCTAACAACCTTCACTGTATGCACTGGCTAAGCCAGCGTTCAGACATTTCTGCTATAATTATAAGATATTTCTAGAACTGACTGAATAATGTGCATACCAAAGAATTTTTTTTTGTAAAGTTATGCAATACAGTTTGACATAATTATATTGCTGTGGATTATGCATATGTATATTAATCAGCTAGCAACTGATGAATTATGAGTGTTTACCCTGATATTTTGTAACCAGTGGAGGTCAAATAGCAAAGAGCTCTTTCACCACTTATCATATTATCTGTCCTGGCTGAGGATCTCGTATTCCACCCGGGTGAACTGTACACTTACAGTTGAATGTGTTTGTCTGTAGGCAGTCGTTTTATAACGATCACAGAGACCCAGATATCTCGAAAATGTTGAAGGCAATCTAATACCTGTCCAAAACCTAGGTAATATTATTTCATCCTCTAAAATAATCACCTGACTATTTGTGGAAAACAAATCAAGCTGTATGAGCTGGGATTTTCTACAGCACATAAAGGCCACATTGAGATTTTCACTTCCTGTCTCGCTGGATATAAAAAGAAGAGCAATCCTCTTACAATGCCGTTCCTCATGTTGGGAAAGCCCAGTTTGCCTGTAGGCTATAAAACAGTACGTTTCAAATTAACTGCAACAAAAAAAGTGTGCTGGGAATTATAGGCTACAACTGAAAGGAAAAACAACAAAACACATTAAAGGGTTTGTGGTCACAACAAAACATAAAACAGGTGGTCACATGTGCCTTTATAAAGATGACTAGGATATATTAAGCACAACTGTTTTTATTTTAAGTATAATGCAATGTAATCTGCAGTGTAGACTTAAGAAAAAGACAAAAATGCTTGCAAAGTGTGACAGCTTGCCTCTGGCGTTCCTTGTATAAACAAGACAGACTTAATTAATTATTCTTCTCGTTTTGTTATTATGTCTGTATTAACCAAATGGTTTGGGTTAAAGTGCTCCAAGCTAACAGCCAGGGGAAGCTATTAGCACAGTTAGCACCATATAACGTGCATGCTCAGCTTATCAACTAGTTTTCTCAAACTGTATTGTGCTGTTGTGTAATATTTAATTATACAACAGTTAGTAGTACAACCTCACTGGGACGTTTCACTGTTTGTATCACTTTGCTCGCCTGTGTTCACCACAAAAAATTCCACTTCAGCATATTTAAGCATACCTGAATGAACAGTAAAAAAATTGTATTACAAAAATGTATTTATTACATATGGATGTTATTCAAATATCATAGTGCTTGAGGTTAGCTTTGTTAAAATACACTACAAGAGAATGTGTCATACAGAGCAATCGCGTGAATACGTTGCTATGCTACATATGCTAACACCAGTAATCTGATATTTAATGTATAGGTTTGCTGAAGATAACTTGAACGTGAACATTCTGTGAGACTGGCAAAAAGCGGGACTACAGCCAGGATGTTCATTCCCACTTAGGGCAAATTATCACAACCAATTTGTTTTTGGATGCAGGAGGGAACCTGAGAACCTGGAAGAAACCCACATGAGCATGCAAAACTCCAGAGAGACAGTAATTTAAGCTCAGGATCAAACATGGGACCCTGGAGCTGTGAGGCAGAGGTGTTACACAAGGCATTTTTTAATTCAGGATAAAATTGGATACATTTAAAAAAAGATCAAATGAATGATACTGTATGTTGGGCCAATTGTATGAAGATTTCATAAGCAGAAATTATTTGTCAGTTATGTTGGCCTCAAAGCTCTAGGGCAAAATTAAAGAGGCAGCATTTATGCAGCAAAAATGCTTTGACTCATTAGATTTCAAGATTCAATACTGCTACACAACATTGAAGTTGGTGGTAATTAAGTGTGGTATAGCAACAACAACAACAATCAATAATAAACAACACACTAAGGAATAACGTGCAGGTGTGTAAGATATTTGCATCGTCGGTTCAGTGCACATTTAGCAGAAGAGTATGTGCAATTGATAGATGTGTAACATTAATGACTATACATAAATACCATCAGAAGCTCGATATAGTCTGCGCAAACATTACAGCAGTTCAGACTGGAAGAACCAGCCTCTAAACAGCTCTCTGGTGGCAGAAAGATGCATCTTATGGTCTTATTATATGTTTAATTTGATGTACAGGAATACACCGATGTTAAATCATGTCCGTGCTCCATGTCCATATGAGCTAAAACATTATAAAAATAAATAAATTAAAAAAAAAACCCTAAAGGAGGATGTCCACCTCCTCCAGCCACAATGGGTTAATGTTATGCATGCCTAACACCCCCCTCCCCTGCATAAGGAGAGAGGGATCCCCCCTCCTCCCTCCTCCCTCTCTCTGACCTTGCAGGAAAATATACACCACAAAATAAAGTCTTTGAACCATATTTGACACTGAACCACGAAAAAAAGCGGTTCGTGTTGCTATTCGTGACACGTTATAACCTGCCCTGCTGTAACGCATTCACACCGAGTGTATGAGCAGTTGTTGCAGAGCGGATGTAGTGCGCGAGTGTAGGGAGCGCGCAGTCATTTGGGATTCAGCCTGTGCGCGTGAGGCTGTTATTAAAACGGAGGTCAACTGGATTTCCTCGCGCGAGCCCGCTTACTGTAACAATAACTAGCGGATCTGTAAATGTTCTTATATGGACTGAAATGGGCAGAGTGTCACGAAACGCCTTTGCATTCGTGATAAGACTGAGAAGACGATTTAAGCGAATGGACGGTGATGAAATAAATAATTTGCTATTTAAAAGATAATTGTTATTAGGTTATCCGAGGGGAATTTATTCTAAGTTGAAGCTTTTTTTATTCATTTATTTATTTATTCTTATCATAAGCTAGTGTTGGACTTGCTCCGCCTTTTAGCTTCTCTGAGCATCTTCCCTTAGGAAATACACCCTGACTGTTTATACTGTGCAGATAATATGTTATCAATAAGCAAATTCAGTTGAGCGTCATACCTTCTCCTGAGCCCTGCTGAGCCTCTTCTGAACGTTTTTGGCGAAAATGCCCGTCTTTATTTCTGCCATGGCTGCTCGGGGATTGAAACGGTGAGAGCGTTTCAGCACCTACACGGAGGAGGACAGCGGAGCAGGAGGAGGAGGAGGAGGAGCTCTTAAAGCCACACCCCACACTCCAACCCCCGCATCAACACCGCACACCACCTGAACACCTACAGCCACACGCCAATTACATCCAGTAATACTGCCATCACTAATAATAGGCTATGTCAATACAGAAGATGTAAATAGTTCAGAATTGTAATTCCAGTCCGTCTCTCTCTCTCTCTTCTACGTCACTGCTTATCCACTGTAGACAGTTTGGCCGCGTCCCAAATCGCAGCCTGTGCTACTCTACTGAAGAGCATGTCAGCGCTGTCGTCATAGTGTTTTGGCACACTATTTAGTGCAGCACTCTGCGGTTTCGGACGTAGCCTTGTGAGTGGCAGAAAATTCCCAGTGACTCACATTTGGGCCACGTTTACTTACAGGATACACGTTTTTATGCCTTTGTGGGGACCTCTCATTAATTTCTATGGGCATAACCCTAACCGATAATTTTTTTTATTGTATTCACAGACTTAAATTGAAATTTGAGTTTACCCTTGTGGGAACCAGAAAAATGTGGCCAAAAAGGTAAAAATAAAAGCTTTTTATCACGTTGTGGGGATACAATGTAATATAAACATGTCACACACACACTATCAGAAAGACCCATGCACCTGCTCATTTATGCAGTTTCCTAATCTGCCAGTCATGCAGCACAATGCATAATGTTAACTTTAAGCATCAGAATGGGGGAAAATGTGATCTTTGTGACTTTCATTGTGTCATAAGTATTAGTACCGGATGGGCTGGTTTGAGTAGTTTAGAAACTGCTAATCTCCTTGGAATTTCACACACAGTCTGTAGATTTTACACAGAATGGTGCGAAAAACTAAAAATGTTGAGTGACAGTTAGGTGGGTGGAAACACCTTGTTGATAAGAGAAGTAAGAGTAAAATGGCCAGATTGGTTCGATCTTGCAGGAAGAATATAGTAACTCAAATCATACTCTACAACCATGGTGAGCAGAAAAGCATCTCCGCATGCACAAAACATAGAACCTTGAGGTGGATGGTCTACCACAACAGCAGAAGACCACATTGGGTTCCACCCCTGTCAGCCAGCTGTCATGCAATACCCACTGGGGAGGACGCAAGTGCAGATCCGATTAAAACAGGCAGAAGTACCAAAACAGTATTCCAAGAACGTAGTCAGGCAGGCAGAGGTCGATCGATCAGACAAACAGTATGACGTAGGGCAGGCAGTACTCGTAAACAGGAAACAAAGGTACAGATCAAAAACCAGAGAAGAACTAACAACTAGAACCGCTTGGCACATAGAGAACAAAGCAACTATTGCTTTGCAGTGGGTGAGTGAGCGAATGGGCGTATATATTGTCTGTGAGGAGGGTGTGGAGATAATTGGCTGCAGCTGCAGCCAATTAGAGCTCTGGGGAATGGGATCTAATGCCTGAGTGTTCATGGGAGTCTGAGTTCTCCTCTGAGGGAGGCCTGACAATTGCTAATATGAGACAGGTACAAAGGATGCTAGTACAACACCATGCTTTCCCCTGGAACCTCAAGGATGGTTTGAATCCTAACTTGGGGGACAGTACCAAGTTGTGGCATCATCCTGACTCTGCTTTTGATTTTGTGTTCACTGCCATGTATCCAATCCCAGTTGAATAAGCTGACAAGTTGCTTTCTGTTTTTCATACAGATTTAAAAGCTGTATTGATATCTATACAAAAACTGAAAGAGTCCACTTGTAAACATATTATGCCAAGAACAATCATAGTAATCCCTTAAAATCAAGGGAAAAGTTGGAGATGAATTTATGAACACACTATATTGGACTTAGGTTGATAAATGTGTGTAACTATGGGTTGAGCACCTGTTAAAGGGTTATAGGAGGTGCAGGAGTATCTTGCTAATAATGGTTACTCCCTGCATGTGATAATGCTCTTGTATTATTCACATGTCTGGGCTATGGGGTAGCATGGCTTAATCTGAAGCCCTTTCAGAAAAAACATCCAATCCCACCTGAATCAACCCAAACCATGTATCAAAATATGTTTTGCTTTGATAAGACCAAGGTAAAACTTTTTGGGCATGATTCTGAAAGGTATATTTGGTCCAAAAACAAGACAGCTTTCCCATCCATTAGCAGTTAGTTGTTCCAGTTAGCAGTGATATCAGCTGTCAAATTTTGTCCATGTCCCCAGCCTAAACAGAATGTGAGCTTGCAAATAAATAAATAAATAAATAAATAAATAAATAAATAAATAAACCCTTGCATTTCTTAAGAAAATCATCATATTTCTCAGGCTGTCCAATGCAAGGTCAGATCAGACTTAAATTTACAGGTTTATGTAGTGTGTTAGATGTTCACATTAGTGCTAGAATATTGTTTTGTTGGCTACAACCCACCCCGGAAACTTCCCCTGTTTCAGCAGTGGCTGAGATTTGGAAATTTGATGAGCGTAAGCACCTAATAATTAGTCTTGAGATGCAGTGGGTGAATGAATATCTCATAACTCTGCAAAGCCTTCTGTAACATACTGTAATAGTCGAACATGTTAGGCAAGGGTCAAATAATAAAATTTTAATACTTTAATAAAGGACACAGAAGAATGGCCCAGAACTTACACAGATAATGATATTGTTAGTTTCACAAAGACAATCAGTTAACATTTTCCATAAATAGTCTATGAACAGGAAATGAGTGATAACCAAGGAGAAGCCCTTAATATTCAGGGGAGGCCCTCTGCTGGCGTGAGGGTGAATTTTGCCTGATGGATGTGACATGAATATAGCATATCCACCTCCTTTGTCATTTTCTCTGTCTCTGCTGGTTTCCACAAATAACAATTTTAGCCATGTAACCTGTATACAAGTCTAAAACGTCTGTATGGACTCAATAATACATAAGTTGTAAAATAGATAACAAAAATTGTATTAAAATTGGTGCCTAAAACTGTATAAAATTGTATAAATTGTATAATTGCACAGTGTTGTATAATTTACTAATTTTTCCCCTTTCCCCCCAAATTCTTAAAGCAATCACTAAACAAGGCTTCAAATGAACATCATCCATCATTTCAGGAAAACAGCACAAGCATTGATACAGAGCTTTACCTGAAAGTGCCCTACCTTTTTGTTACATGTTTTTAAGCCCCAGTAAGCAGCGTTAGATGATGATCATGGCAGAGGCAAGGGCAGATTCAGTGATAGGTAATTTTTTTTGTACTTGTATTACAACATTAGCTTTTTGTAGTCACCAGCTAGGTTATAGCAGAGTTGGGATGTAACATATTTAATAAATAATAACGTTGTGTATTCAAAATACAAAGTAAAATGTTAACACTCTGTGATACGTTTTGTTGAAGAGGCAATATATTTTTCTAGAGTAACATTCACATAACTCATTGAACTGCAAGCACAAATGTAGTTTGTGCTTCTGACCACTAAGTGGCAGTATTTATTCATCATACTCTGGAAATGCATCTTCTTTACTATTTGCATTGTAGGTAAAGTAAAGCATGGATTGTGAACAGGTCAAGAAGAATGAAGAGGTAGTAAGCCAAAAGAGGAAGATGGGTGGAAAGATGGTGAACAGTTACAGAGGATGAATAGAGAGAGATAATGGATAAATTTGAAGATGGACAAAAGAATAGTGAGGAGATAGAAAACAATTAAAGGAAGCATTGAGAGCAGGTAGAGATGGATGGCCTGCTTTTCTATGCATTACTTAGTGGCTTTATCATCATCTTGGTTTTCTTGACCATCTTATTGCATTTCCAAATCAAACATTCACTCATTCTTTCAATCATTCATTCACTTTCAGTAACAATTTTATTCTGGTCATGGTCACTGTGGATCTAGAGGCGATCCCTGGAACACTGGTTGTGAGGTGTGAATACCAAGGGCATCATGTACACACATTTGCATACTCTTTCACACTTATGAGCATTTTAGGATAGCCAGTCCTGGAGGAAACCCATGAAGGAGAGCAAGTAAAACTCCACCCAGGCAGAAACCTGAGCTCAGGATCGAAATAGTGTCAGCCCAAGTAAAACATTAGATATTAAAATGGTGCGATTTGTGATTTGCGATGTGCTGTCATTGAAATTAGAATTAAATTAAATAGCCAAACAAACTAATATGCATACAAACAAACTAGTATGAAATTAGATAACTGTTACCCAGGCTTCATACATTACTCATATAGTGCACCTCAACAGTGAGGAACAAAAAGCTTTAGTCATTTGCTTTTCTGACTAAAGTGCTACAACTGATGCTGTAAATTATCTTCACTTGTTTTGTTGGACTTCCAACTTCTCCACACAGTTGTTTATTACTGTACTAAAGACTGTAATATTAATGGTATATTGGAATTTAATCCATCATTATAGGTGATCTCAAATGTCTATATTTCCATTTCCGATATAAACACAGCACTAGTCTTAAGTATCAAAGGGTCCTTTCAATAATGACCATTTGGAAGTGGCCTTTGAAGTAATTGTTTGAAGAACCCTACAAATTTCTATGATGAGCATTCTCCCTTCAAGTCCCCTGCTTTCAGTTATTACATTTTGACTGCGTCACAGATCTCAATGGAGGAGCTCCCTCGCCATAGCCACAAGTAAATTTATCCCTCCTTTAATGTCTGTCCTTATTTCATGATTCTATGATTTATGATATCTGTGGGAGGGAGGCATTGATGATATAGCAGTGAGAGGGGGTGGGGGGTATCATCATGAGGAAAACCTATTATTTTTACTGCATGCCCCAGAAAACCATGTGAAACTCTGACTTAGCAATTCTACCTTAATTGTAAATGGCTTATTTCTTGTGATTGACAGTTAACTAGCAACCTACTGTAATTAACAAGCTATGACTATCAGAGTATTTAACTAACAGAGTAAAGACAGTTCCATTAGCTTTTAAGTACAAACAGAGGAAAATGAACCGTGGAGAAAGGATGGATGAAGGATAGAGAAAATAAATTAAATGTCCTTCCTTTTGAAAAGAAAACTGTATCAGATTGAAATAATGCCTTCTGGGAAAGTGATCCTTAAATCTACAATAATGTTAACGCAAACCCTTCATAAAATTAAATAAATAAATAAACAATCTTTTAAGACAAGTCAATTTATCCAAGGACCAAGGACATGGTGTTCATCCAAAGGGAAATGAACACTGCTAAAAGTTCTCAGAGGTCATGGGCTATATTTCAGCATTAATGATCAGCATTGGATTTAATCATTTATATAAACAATGACTCTCACAGGTCAAAATCATATGACTACTGCATTTCATTCTGTGTGTGAGTGAGAGAGAGCGAGAGAGAGAGAGAGAGAGAGAGAGAGAGAGAGAGCGAGCATGAGAGAGTGAGTGTAAGGTGAAGATTGGGCGATTGCTGCATTGAATTCATGTTCATGCATGATTTTTTTTTGCTCTGCCCTATATAATGTCCTAGTTTATAATGAGGTCTGTCTCTAGTGAGGGGAGAGGTCTGTCTCTCTCTTTCTCTCTCTCTCTCTCTCTCTCTCTCTCTCTCTCTCACTCTCTCACACACAGCGTTCTCTGTATCTCTTTAACTCTTTTTTGTATTTTTTTCTCTGTGTCTATATATATATATGTGTTTTAATCCTTTGTTTTGTCTCTTCTTTTGCCCTCTTCCTGGCCTTCTGTTCTGAGGGTATTCTCCAATTTTATAAATCCAATTTTATTCTGTGAAACGGTTCTATATTACTGCAGTAATTCGAAGACACTAAAAGTCTAAGATGCAGAAGAAGACCCCATTGTTCCTCACCTCTGTCATCATTATTAATGTTTATCATAGTTTTTTCTAAGGTCACATTGTCAGGAAACTGTGTACACTGCAAAAAATGTTAGCATGCGAAGATTGTAGAAAATATCTACAAATAGGTTTAAAAGTCGTATTTCTGGGTTACTGTAATTGGAATAGGAAACGCTAAATAAATTTGACTATATATAGGAGATTTTCATTTGCTAAGATGACTTTTTTCTTGCACCATACTCAGCAATTAAATTCAAAACTATTTTGAAATTCTTTGTCCCAGAGTTAGCAACTACCTAATTTCTAGGCAGATAAATATGAAGATAAATGATAAGAGACAAAACATGCAACCCTCCAAAATTAGTCATGGTTCAAACCCTGATTGAACAATTTTGGAGTCCTCTTACTGTATCCTTGCTTTTATTTGCTTTCGTACTGTACCGTTATTTAAAGTTTCATTATTTATGTTATTTTATAAGTTATGTTCTATTCCTGTTTAACCTTAGTTGTGTATGAGGAATTATTTAATGAATTGTTTTTCAGTAATTGTGCTTGTCATTGTGAAATTGTTGTTGTTGTTGTTGTTGTTGGTGGTGGTGGTGGTGGATACTTTTTTTTTTAATTGATTGATGATCCAACTCCAGTGATCCAACTCCCAACAAAACACAAACAAAAAACTTTATACACTGGATAACTTACCATGGGAGAATTTGTTTCAGGGCCAGGAAAGACTTTTTTAAGAATTTGTTAAAGTGCCAAAAAAAAAAAAAAATAATAATTGAAATATGTGTTACCTGGTATTGGATCAGTTTCAGTTTAGCACACTTCCCTATATGTTATCTTCCCTACCACTTGACATTCTCAGTCAGTAAGAACACATTGTACTGGACAGACATTTGTGGATGGAAGAGTCTTACTGGAGAAATACTGTATTGTTTGGGATTTGTACAGAAACAGAGACAGAGAGAGAGAGAGCATTGATGGACTGAATGAGAAATGTCTTTTCACTTAACTCATGCATTACAGCTGGTGTAAAACAGCCACAATTTTAGATATTTTTTTCTTTCCTTTGATTTTTTCCTTTCATTTCTGCACTCTTTCTGTCTGAATATCTACAAAGGGAAATAATAGTGTTTTTGCATTCAGGTTGCACATCTAAGCATTGATGAAATATTGCAAAAAGTAATCTATTGCTATTTTTGTGGAAAGTCACTCACATTATCAAATAAGTCCCATTGGTTTGTTGGACTAAAGGACAGTAAATTGGCATGGTTTGTCTGAACCAGCAGATGATACATTATTAATTCAATTTCATGTACATTTACCTGAAGCTTTTATTCAAAGCAAGTTAGTTCAATTCAATTTTATTTCTCTAGTGCTTTTAATAATGGACACTGTCACAGAGCGGCATCACAGAAATATATAATTTCTGGGTTATAAACTTATGAATCTATAAATTTATCCATAAACATATATCCCTAATGAGCAAGTCTGTGGTGACAGTTCAAGGAAAAACTCCATGAGATGACATGAGGAAGAAAGCTTGAGAGGAACGACACTCAAAAGGGTCCTCATTTGGGTGACACCAGATTGTGCGATTACATATAACTTCTATGACTGTGTTAAATGGTCAAAAAAGTACAGTTGTGTAGCGTAAAATTCACTATAATTTTAACAGGAAGTCTATTTACTTAAAATAAAACTTTTTAACTTTTTAACCGATTCACTGTTTACAGTTCCAGTTACACTACATGCATACAACCAAGCAGTTGAGGGTTGAAAGTCTTGCTAAAGGAGACAACAGAGACAGCTTGTGGTGCTGTGAACTCACAACCTTCTGAACAATAGCCAAATTCCTTAACCACTGATTAAAACTGTCCCAATTTCATTATGTGATATATTGAAATTTGGTATGAATTTGTAATCAGTGGATAATGTTGGTAGAGTGTTAATTAATGCTTAAAAAATTATTAGAATTGTAACTTTCTGTGCTGTACACCTTTACAGTTGGGGTAATTTGGGAGAAAACTGAATCATATAGTGGGACTATTAAGAATAAAACTGATAGTAGTTGTAGAAGTAGATGAAGAAGACGAATTTACAATTATTTCTTTAGCACAATCATTTATTTAGCAAAATCCAAAGCAAACACATCTGTTTGTTTGTCTGGCTATAAAAATTGGCCCACAATCAGTCTCGGGAGTTGCCAAGTGTGACAGAAACTGGATGGGTGATTGGAGGAAAAGATAAAGAACTAGGTCTTTTCTCTCTCTAGGAGACACAGATGCTGCGAACTCATAACCTGTGAGGGGGAGGCTTATGGCATGTTGTCAGATAGCATGGGAATAAAATTGCAGTTGGATTCATATTGATGCATGACAGTCCTAATGACATGAGGATAATTTCCAGACCCTTTTTTCTGACTTGTGTTTCCCTTGCTCACACAGAGGAGGTTCATTCTGGGTTTTTTAACAAAGAGTGGGATATTGAATAGGTAAGCCTATGAGTTCTGTATATGGATTTTGGTGATCTGTGCAGTTCCTCCAGGCACCCCGGTTTCCTCCCACAGTCCAAAGACATGCTGATTAGGTCAACTGGCTACTGTATAATGCTCATAGGTGTGAATGTGAGTGTGAATGGCTGTTCGTCTCTATGTTATCCTTGTGATAGATTGTTGACTTGCCTGGGTGTACCCTGTCTCATGCCCGAAGTCAGTTGGGATTAGTTCCAGCTTTCCCCGTGACCCTGATGGATAAGCAGTATAGATGATGGATAGATGGGTGATCTGCGCAAAGAAGAACAGAACAGCAAAAGTGCAGGAACAAGCTCTGCTCATTAAGAAAATTAAGACATATTGTTCTTCAGAGGAGCTGCAGTATTTGTGTAACATAAAACATCAAGGAAAACTGACTGAGCTGTGATGCTCTTAGTAATCATTCTACTATCATGGATATCACCACCGGTGGGTTTACAGTGCTTAAGCAAAACCCCAAAACCTATTTTTTTACCTTTGGTTATTCACAGTGTTGCTATGCATGCTGCATTTAACAAAACAAAGCTGCTTCCCTCTCTCTGAACCTCTCATAGTTACCCCTTCACAAAACAATGATCTTTTTGGTGTCGTATCCATAGACTGTACATAAAATCTTGTATACAATCTGCTGTCACCTCTCTACAGTGTGTGTTGGTCCTGACTAGTGCAATATGAGGGGGCTGGGGGGCTACATAGCTAGTTACAGAACATCTGAAAAACCACTCTGTATAAATTTTATGCAGATATATTATTTTAAATAATATGCTTTTGTATAAATTGCATCCAAGAAAAGTTGTAGTTGAGAATTGTAGCTATTGCCAGAATGAGAATGCTGACAGGCAAGTGAAGCAGCAACAGGAAGAGCAGAGAGAGACTGGTGACGATGGGGACAGACAGGATATAAAAGAAGGAAAAGTGAGATCTATCTATGATATATCTATGGTATTTTATACATTATAGGAGCCACATTATAGAAGCCAATAGGGTTGCTGAAATGTGTACTCTGTATGTAAAAGTATATCAGTCTTGTTTCATAATTTTAATAGGTGGGTTGTGTATATTACATCACCATAATGCAATTATTTATAATTTCATATTACAATACCAGAACTCAACACCCTTTGCAGTTTACTCTAACCACTGCCTCTCATTATGCTAGGTTCCAAATTACTCATGAGTGATGTACATCCAGATGGAATTGATGTGGAATACTCGGAGTAGATCATGTAAAGAGAGAACCTGGCCTGACCGGGTGATTCAGCATTGAGATACTTGACATTTTGAAAACCTTTTAGGAATTATAGAGGGCATGGCTTTCATTGCACACCTGGCAGATGGATCCCCTATGGGGAGGGGCTGGGGATATAAAAATACACTCAAAGAGATAGAATAGAAGAAAGGAAATGAGAGGAGGCCAGTTCAGATTGAGAACACAGTACCTGTGGGCTACGTTCACATTACAAGCCTCACTGTCCAATTTTGATTTTTTTCTCAGATCGGATTTGCCTATCTTGATGATTCACATTCATAATTGAATGTGTCATAAAAGTGACCTGTATCTAACTGTAATGTGAAATCACCTGTCCTCTGAAGCGGCACTTATGCGCAAAAATAGTTTTTACATGAGTCATCTGCATCACCAACAACAGCAAAAAACATATTTGTGAGACAAATTATGGTATCAAAACTGACAAAATGGATGCGCTAGTAGCTAATGTATGCAGCACATTTTGTTCTGGAGGATGGCAAACATTTCATTAGCTGTAGCTCTCCTCCATTGTTGTTTTGCTGCGTTGCTGTTGTTCTGATTATTTGTGCTACTCATAGCACCAGTATCAGAGAATAAACTCTATTTTAGCTGTAACCCTTAACCTAACCTTACCCTTTACCCTAAGACTTAAGGCTTAAGGTTAACCCTGAAATCTTAACTTTAAACCTAACACAAATCTGCTACGTAGCATAACTCAATAGCTAGCACAAATAGACAGAAGACTGTTCTGGCTGATACAACACTCAACGCATGCGTATAGGCAATAAGCCACATGAATTCTGATCTGAATTCACAATCCGATCACGAGTATCTCATTCATGTCGTATAGCCACAAATCGGATATGTATCGGATTTAGGACCACATATGAAAGTTACTCAAATCAGCCCTGAAAAGATCAGATCTGTGTCACATTAAGGCAAAAAATCTAATTTGAGTCACTTCAGCATGGCATTGTGAACATAGCTGTAGGTTAAACCTGTAGTCACAAGCTGCTAAATGTATATCTCAACATGTCTATACATATGGCCTGACACGGCTCCAAGGTGAGAAGAAGTAAGCAAAAAATTGGCTGTTTGACATTGGTATTTATTACAAATACTGCAGACTTGGTGTAAAGGTCTCGTCACATCCACCCACGCACACAATATCCGGGTGATTCTCACTGCTGGTGTTGATGACGGGTTGCCATGCTTTATCAATCACAATTGTTTCTGCTTCCAGGCTTGCTTTGCCCGAGACAGACAGACAGAGAAAGAGAGATCTCAAAAATGCTGCCTGCAATAAATCAGTAAACAGCATTGCATTTTCTGAAATAAGGCCATTAAACAAACAGAACAGGTATTAGATTAAATCAGCACAATTCAAGTCAATTCTGTTCTACAACCATTGCGCTTAAAGAAAATGAACGCAACCCAAGACAACTAAAAAAGGGCTCAAAAGATCATTTTGACAAAAAAAAAATCGAAATTCAGTCAAACCTGATTCAATTATACTCTAACAGGTAGCAAGTAAAGTTAACTTATCACTGGTCAACATGTCAGCTCATTGAATTCATGGCAACTCAACGCAGTTAATGTTAAATTAAATCAAGGGGTCTACAACATGTTTATACCAGTTACTGTAAGTTAACACCAGCATGCTGACTTTTCAGTTGCCATTTTATTAGTGCTTTTTATGTGGGTACAATGGCACAAAAAAAAGAGTGAGATTCAAAATTTAGATCTCCCAGCTTCAACATAGCACACAGAATTATCTCTAACCAGAACAAAAACTGACTACTTAAAACTAATCACATCAATTTATTGGGAGATATGCTTCTGTTTTAACCAGCATTTAAATCCACCCATGAGCGCTAACAACTGGTCCATGCAACACTTTCTCCTGGTGGAGTGGAATATTTAAGCGTATGTGTGTAATATTTATACCCCTCTCTATTGAAATATTCCCATGATTATAATGGTATCCATTCATATGTAGAATGTAATAGTTAAAATAGTTAAACTATTTATATTTATTACACATAAAATAATACTTGCTTTTTTTTTAAAATAATGTTTGAGATGTCCAAACTAGGGCAGGAGTCAGTCTCTCTCTCTCTCTCTCTCTCTCTCTCTCTCTCTCTCTCTCTCTCTCTCTC
>JAQMYM010000001.1:17668146-17679830 GCA_030014255.1 Parauchenoglanis ngamensis
TATATATCGTATAGATGCAATCAGAGTCTTCGCTACATAAAATTAGCTATCATTACAGGTTACTCAAGTCATCTAAGTGAAGCAAATGCCATATTGTCTGCAAAAACATAGTATTGCTACGCTGCACTTGTTTGTGAGGTAGTACTGTATTCCCATGGCAATACTGACAATAGTCGGTCATGACGGCGGCCATGGAAACACGAGTGTAGGTGCAGTAAGCTTCATTGGCCGTGAAAACAATTTTGTTAAGATTTGATTTGTTTAGATTGTATAATTACTGGATTGTAAATATGTGGTGAAAAGAAGGAAATGGAAATCTGATTGTAGATAGTACTTCAGTTAAATGATGCTAGTGAGCTATTTTGTCCTGGACTTGAAAGGTTTTTGATTAATTTTATCATTAATAACCACTCTGAAACAGAAACAGGAAACTGCATGATACCAGCTAATCCAGTTTCTCACCACAGCAGCCTCCATGGTAACCAATAAAATGTGACGCAAAAAAAAATAAGGGATGCGTTCATTTGTTTGGGGCAGTTAAATATGAAATTGTAATGATGACTCAGTTGACCTTTTATGATCATCATTATTGTACAAAACATGTTATTTGACACATATACTGTGTAATCAGCCGTGCTGTATGTGTTATACTAAAACACCCACGAGTGCGCATGTGGAAGTGCAATAAAATATTTAAAAACCTGTAATCCCTCACAGCTAAGCTACTGCAGTGTCTCTGGACCTACTACAACCCTGACTCAGAGTCTGAGTCTGAGTGATTTACTCAGTGAAGTGATGAATGAAAAATGGAAAAAAGTCCCAGACAGAATAGCTCAGGTGCGGTATCTACAATAGGATTTCAGCTTTTTTCCTGTGCTTGGTATCATTATGGGACAGCAGGATCATGTGACTGGAAAGTCATGTGGCACTTAGTCAAAGGCAAGTGTACTAACAATAAAAGCTACATAAATTCGTCATCAGCTTTTATGCCCTGCCGGTGAGGGTTTGACCTATGGTTATTAAAATTGTTTTCTCAACATTGATAATGTCACAATCTGAAAACAACTTCATAGTGCTTTATCGGGGATCTGTGTTTGCGCAGCTCTGTTTCGTGGTGTTCTGGACACCACACATCTCCGAGCGGATCCTGGTGGACATCATAGGTGTGGACCATGCCTTTGCTGAGCTCTGTGTTGCCCCATTACGAATCTTTTCTTTCTTTCCTATACCAGGTAAAGCACCTAAGATACACCTGCACACACTCACGCATATATGTATATATATATATATATAATATTATAATATTATATACTAAGTCACTCATAGAGTCAACAAACATACACCAGGACTTTGTCCTCTGAGCAGCTGTGTCACTTCACCCATGCAGAAATGTTCACAGTGAGTCACAGTGTTATGTAATCTGGTGAAGGTTTAGCAGTAAAGTTTAGCTGCTGTCAGAGGAGTCATACTGTAACACTGGAGCAATGATTATTGTTACACTTACAGGACAATCATAAAGGCAAAGGGCATTTAACAGCAAACAAAAGCAGTGAGAAAGAAATAAAAGTGCTTTCCCATCAGACAGTATGGTACAACGTGGTATGGAAACAAATCAGTGATCACACATTATTTCCCTTGCTCATGCTGGGAATCTACCTGGGAGGTAGATTCCCAGAAAAAAGCCACTTGACTTGACTTGACTTGACTTGACTTGAGGTAGGAGTAGAGACAGAAAAAAAGGGGTAGAAAAAATTCATCATCAGTGAATATATGCATCTGGCAACTGACATTAGGAAAAATATTTAAAAGTATTTTTGCAGTTACACCAAACACTACGTCACTGAGACCAAAAGGAGAGTACTAAGGAGCATAACAATCTCTAGAAAGCACTGTGTATTTTCAGGTGTCCCATATGCAGAGGGACATGGACACAGGTACTTGAGCACAGTGAGTAACAGAAAGATTGTTTAGAATGATGCTATTAAAAAAAAAGAAGAAAGAAAATTTTGGTTTCCTAAAGCACAGTTTCCAAGCTGGGAGATTTGTGGTAGCATTACAAGGAGTTTATAAAACAGTGATAGAAATGTCGATGTTGCATTAATTATTAATCTGTAAATGGCTTATTTTCAAGTTCAAATTGTAATATGAACAATGCAACAAAAATACATTTTAAGTATCAGGTTTTGTTTATTACAAAAGTTTCACTTAATGTTAGATTGCGAATCATTATATAACCATTTTATTGGTGCCACAGAGAACCAAAAAAAAATCCATTATAAATTTTTAGCATCGTGTGAAAGGATGTTAGTGTTTATTGTGGCTAAAATATCAGGAACTGTAAGTTCTTTAGGGAACCAAAAATAGGTCATTTGGTGCAGTGTTGTAAAGATCCTTCCCTGGCACATACAGTACTGTGAAAAAGTCTTGCGCCAACCTATTGTTTAGTGCAAATTTTGTTATAGATATTTAATGTATGAATTCTGCATCGAGTTGGTACAAAATATTTTAGCTTTCCAAAAATTATAAAAATTTAAAAAAAGCAAGTGAGACAGTCAAAGTCTCCAGAAGATCTGTGGCAGATTCTCCCAGATCTTACCAGCTCACAAAACTGTACACATTGTTCCTGGGACTACTATTTAAGGAAAAAAGTAAAAGGTCATCACACCAAATATTGACTTTTTTTTACTTTATTACTGTTTATTGCAGGTTGTAATATTTTTGTTTTAAGTAGAAAGAGTTAATTTCATCATCTTTGAAGTCATTTTTAAAAATAGGGTTGCTGAAGACTTTTGCGGGCTACCGTATATATCTGGATTCACGTTAGTAACTGTACTAAAAGAGCTATAAAACATTGAGAGGCTGAGAGATTGGAGGAGATATCAGTACAGGAAGGGAATAGAGAGACATTTTAATTTTAATGACCACTTTATTAAGAACGTCTGTAATCATGCACATTCATGCAGTTTATCCAGTCAGCCAATCATCTGTTAGTAGTTGGGTGCATGACTTCATGTAGATACAAGTAATGGTCACATCAAACTTCATGTGATTCAGTAGTTGTTGTATACATAACGGCTGATTTGAGTAGTTCAGAAACTGCTGATCTCCTGGGATTTTGATGCACATTCATCACTAGAGTTGACACAGAATAGGGCAAAAAACATATTCTGAGCAGCAGTTCTGTGTGTTAATGAGAGATCAGAGGAGAATGGCTAGACTGGTTCAAACTGACAGGAAGTTTGTGGTAACTGAAATAACAACTGTGGTGAGTAGAAAGGTATCTTCGTACACACAAAACACCAAACCTTTTAGTCAGATGTGCTACAACAACAAGCGACCACATAGGGTTTCACTCCTGTTAGCCAAGAATAAGAATCTGAGTCTACAGTGGACACAAGCTCATCGGAATTCAACAGTTATTGGAAGATTGGAAAAACATCACCTGATGTTTTTCTGTCCAGTTCTTGCCTTATCGACTGTCAATGTGTTGTGCATTGTGAGATGTTTTTCTGCTCACCATGGTTGTAAAGAATGGTTATTTGATGACTGGATGTTTTTGATGTTTTACAGACTGTTGTGTGTCAAAATCCCATGAGATTAGAAGTTTCTGAAATACTCAAACCAGTCCATTTGTCAGTAAGCACCATGCCATACATGCCTTTTCCCTGTTCTGTTGTTTGATATGAACATTAACTGAAGCTCTTGATCTGTATCTGCATGATTTTATGCGTTGTGGTGCTGTAACATGATTGGCTAATAATGCGAAACTGCATGAATGTGCAAGGTGTTTCTATATAAATGATAAGTGAATACTTTCCAAGATTCAAGATTCTTTATTAGTCACATACTCAGTTATACAAGTACAACCTGCAGTGAAATGTAGCCCGGTACACTCCGTGGGTTATGAGAACAATATACTAAAGAAATAAAGAGAATGAGGATCATAATAGTTAAATAGTACAATAAAAAAATAAAACAGATTATGAATCTGTACATACTATAATAAAGTGCAAGATAACATATATTAAAAGCAAGATTAGCCTGGTGTAACGATGGTGTATGTGCAAATAGACTTGTAATATACTTGTGCCCTTAATCATTTTTGTGCCTTGGCCTGTGGATATATTTGATCTTATTATGATTGGATAATGTGAAACCCCTGTGGTTTCTGCAAGCCTTTGTGATAAAACAGGTAATGAAAATGACCAGGCGGTAACATTCAGTCTGATGGCAGTCAAGTCCAATAAATCTGTCTTAGTCTAGCTTATTTTGGTACAATTCAGTATGACCTGCTTTTATTGTTACTGTTTGAAAAGTGACGGTACGTGCTCACCTAACCGGCTGGCTCATGACCCTGAAGAAAACTTTCGTCCTGGCACCGAGCTCTGTGCTGCGAATCATCGTGCTCATCACCAGCCTCATCGTGCTGCCCTACATGGGGTGAGTGCCAACTCCTACCACCACTCCGTATTTCTATGTATTTCTTCTGAACATTTGTCTAACTTAGTACTGTTAAATAATGTTGACTTTCCGTGAATGGTCAGCTCTGTGTTGTGTTGTGTGGAAATATCTAAATGAGTGGATTGATTGCTCAAAAATGTTTCAGTAGATACAGTCAAACAGTTGAATGTAACTGGACTATTATGTAAGTGAAAAAAAAAAAGTCGGCATGCTATTATATAAAAATACTAAACAATGGGGCAGTGATGCAACCTGACATGACACAGAGGCACTGTTACCAACCTGAAACTGATTATTTTTCAATAACCGCATTTCCTGAAGTGTTTTACGGCTCTTATACCACAGCTACCACATTTATATGTCTCCACCACTGAGTGATGGAGACGTTATGTGTTCAGTTTGTGCATCCTTTCATGTGTTAATCTGAGATTCTCCTTAGCATGATGGCATACAAATTAGCAACATAAACAACTAGACTTGTAGTGAAGGCATCCCTGTCGGCACACTTGGCATTGAGTTCCTCTTGTTTTATTTTCTATAACATGACATGTCATACATTTTTTTATGTTTGTGGAATGTCAGCAAAACAAATTAATCCCTGTTATTACTTACTGTCCATTGGTAGCCATAAACAGTTATTCCCTCACCAGCCTCTCTTTTTCTCTTGCTTCAACTTACTAAGACAAAAAAGCAATTTGTTATGTTACAACTAAGCACAAAGTCACTGTTGTTTAATTATCATATCTGATTGGTCAGAAGGTGTTAATTGTCTATAATAGCACATTTCAGACAAGTTCCAGCTTTAATTCAAATAATAGCTTTATATTAATGTGCTTGTTCTAATACTGGCGCGTCTGCAACGACTCCACTTCCCAGAATCCACGACAGTTCCTACATTCAAGTTCACTGGAGGTTAAATTATGCACACCTGTCTCACACGAGATGGCATGGGTGCATATTCAGACCTTTACTGAATCAACAGGCAAACAGGTACAAAACATGAGGCAGAGGCTTGGTAGGCAGGCAGAAGTCAGGTGATCGGCAAACAGCGGTACACGGGCAGAATCAAAAGACACAGGCACAGGATCAGACATGGGATCAAAACCATATTAGCAACGGCTTGGTAGGTTCAGAACAAACATTAACTGAGTGTTTCTTTGCACCGTGTGCATGTAACAAGAGTCCTTATATAGTTTCTGGTGTATGTGTGTGATGTGAGTCGGGTGTGTGTAATCAGAAGTACGTGGGAGCTGTTATGGATCCTGGGAAACATCGTACATAGCTGTAGACATGACAAATACAATAGTGTTTCTATAGCAACAGCCCTTTCACAGGGAGTTGTATGGTGGATATATAACCTAAGGCTAATAAAAAAATAGATTAAAATGAGTTATTTAGCAAGAAAAACTTATACTATGTATAAGGAGTCTTTGGTGTCAGTGCTTTGTAACAGTCAGCAAGGTTTCTGGAATAGGAACGTCATCAGGATGGAGGACGTTGCACTTTCAGGTTTCTCTTTAACATGACAAGCTGCTTTCTTTATCGTAATTTCTTCATGAAAGAGAAAAACAAGAGACCGGTAAGGGAAGGAATGTTATGAACTCAAAACTATGATCTCAGAGACATTCTGGAACATTATAAGGTGAAACGGCATGATGTGTTGTTCATTAACACATTCAAAATTGGTATTGTTGCCAGATTGCTGTGGTCTAAGCTGAATAAAATTTTTATGTGCACTAGAAAATAATCAACTATAGGGTGGTGACGGACCTTTGCTACTCATTACACCACCCCGTGGTTGATTATTTTTTTCCTTTAACAATTCCTGTCCTTTTATGTTTTATTTCCTACTTAAACACTCATGAATGTCCACAGAAAATATTTCAGACACAACTCTAGGGTCTACAGTTCAATCCCGAGCTTGTGGTGTTTTTTATGTTCATGTTTTCCTAGTGTCCATGCGGGTTTCTTCCCATGCTAGCAGAAGAATTGGCTATGCTAAATTACCCCTAGGTGTGAATGAGAGTGTGTGTGTGCATGGTGGGTGTATTCATGTCTCGTGCCCAATGTTCCCAGACAAGGTTCCGGATCCACCTCAACCATGAACAGAATGAAACGGTTACTGAAGATGAATGAATGACCATCACATGCAGTGATTCAACATCAGTCTTACAAATAAACGTATTAAAATGACAACTTTTCCGCACTGTATTTTGTAATGCTAGTAATGCTTTAATAATTAAGTCACTGATCAGATTATGTGTGACTTACCACTGTCAGTACATTAAAATGATTTTCATTTTTAATTTATGTAGTAGTCATTTTTGAATTAATAAAATCTGCATAGAGAGTATTTCTTCCTGTACTTTCTCAAGATTAATGCTCCTCTCCAGTGGAAGAGTGCTTCTTTGTCTTTTACATTTAGCCGCTGTATTTCCAATAATGTCAGTTTTATTGTCACCGAACTAGCTATTGATCAAATATTTTCTCTACCAATCAATCAGTTTAAACCAAATATTTAAGTATAACTGGTATACTTTTCAAGGAGGAACATATTAAATAGATATGAATTTAGTCCTCCATTAAAGCAAATATATTTAAAGCTTTGTGAAACCTTTGGCTCATGTTCACCAAGAGCTTGGCTACAGTTTTCTTGATTCTTGATTTAATCTCTGACCCTGGAGATTATCAGTGTTGTAGTGCTGTCAGTAACTCCAAGCTTTGTACACTTCAGGGTGCATGGAGCTACTCTCGGGGTTGGATCCCTCTTAGCTGGTTTCCTCGGAGAGTCCACAATGGTAGCGATTGCGGCCTGCTACGTCTACCGGAAACAGGTGAGGTACCGCCAAAGCTTAAGAGAATCCATGACTGTAATCATCATATTGACCTTCATTTGCTATTTCAGCTCTGTGCTGTGTAATTCATAGCCCTTATTTCATTTCATTAGCTATTCTTAAAGCCAGTTTGTTAACCCATGTGCAAGTGTCTATCACTACTAATGAAGGAGACTTGAGCTTAAATGCGTTTTGCCACACATCCAAAACAGGCTCCTGCAATTCTTGTGAGATCGGAGCTCAGTGTGTAATACATGTTTGGTATAGCACGTTCACATCCACTCACAGAACACTTTATTAGGAACACCTGTACACCTACTCATTCATGCAATTATCTAATCAGCCAGTTGTGTGGCAGCAGTGCAAAGCATAAGATCATACAGATACGGGCCCACAGCTTCAGGTAACGTTCACCAACAGAATGGAGAAAAAAATGTTCTCTCAGTGACTATGACCATGGCATGATTGTTGATGCCAGACAAGCTGGTTTGAGTATTTCTATAACTGCTGATCTCCTGACATTTTCAAACACAACAGTCTCTAGAGTTTAATGAGAATGATCATCCAACAAGTTGCAGTTCTGTGGACTGAAACACCCTGTTGATGAGAGACATCAAAGGATAATGGCCAGACTGGTTTGAACTGACAGAAAAGCTACAGTAACTCAGATAACCACTCTGTACAATTGTGGTGAGCAGAAAAGCATCTTAGAATGCACATGTTGAACCTTCAGGCTTATGGGCTGCAACAGCAAAAGACCACATTGGGTTCCTCTTCTGTCAGCCAAGAGCAGAAAGCTGAGGCTGCAGTGGACACCAAAACTGGAAGAACTTAGCCTGATCTGATGAATCTTGATTTCCGCTGAGCCACACACCATGTTATTACCAACAGCCTGAATCCATGAACCCAACCTGCCTTGTGTTAACAGTCCAGGCTGGTGGAGGTGGTGTAATGGTGTGGGGAATGTTTTCACTTTGGGCTGTTAATACCAATCAATCATCACTTGTATGTCACAGACTATTTGAATATTGTTGCTGACTATGTGCATCCCTTCATGGCCACAATTTACCTTCTATTGCATGATAATGCGCGATGTCACAAAGCATAAGTCATCTCAAACTGGTTTCATGACGATGACGATGAGTTCAGTGTTTTTGAATGGCCTTCCCAGTCACCACATCTGAATCCAACACTTTTGGGATCACGACCTTGGAATTATAAGGATTTGTAATTATAAGGATATATGTGAAAATGTTTTACAGGAGCAGGAGAACATTTCTTAAAATATATAATATATCTTGTTTCACAGCACTATTGAACTCACAAGTCAGAAGCTGTTGATTAATTTTCTATAACAGCAGCTTTAACAGTAATTCTGGCTGTAATGTAAATGGTAGGTTTATATGAATGTATTAATGTTTATTAATTCTTCTAATATATTATCATTTTCATAGTACCATATGGAGGCAGATATGCTATGTAATCTAAGACTAATAATGAACCGATTAAAAACATGTTTTTGTTTAACCAAGGTAAATATAATCATTGATTTGGTGAAGCTTTCTAAAAGGAGTTTAGCATTTATTGAAGAAGTCTCAGGTGCTATTGCTTTGTAACTCTCAGTAAGTTTCCAGACAGAGGAAAGTCTTTAGGAGAGAGGACTTTGCACATTCTGGTTTCTCAATAACATGACAAGTTGTAGTTTTTTTTTTCTTTTTAACTTCAAGGGAGAGCTTTAAAAGAAAGCAAGCGAGGGAACATGTGTTTATACAGTGGATATAAAAAGTTTACACACCCCTGTAAAAAATTGCAGGTTTTTGTAACGTAAAAAAAGTCAATTAATATGACCTCCCTAAAAGTTTCTATTTGTTTTTCACTTTAATTTTGTTGGTTGCTATATGGTAGAAAAAGTTCTGACATGATGTATAATATTGTTTTTGTTACATAACAAAACTTGAACAGAAATCCTTTTTTGCAGGGGTGTGTAGACCTTTTGTATCCACTGTAGCTGCTATAAAGTTAAGTGTTAACAGGAACTTGTGGACTTTAGATGTTCCATAATATTAAATATGGTAAATAAATGTCTAAAAAGTGTGACATGTCTTTCATTGATCAACTAAAAAATATGATCATTGGCAAATCACTGATGTGCAGATGGAATAACACACTTAATGTATATGCTTATGTGCCTACATATTACAACAGGATGTGTTTTTAAAGGACATTAATCAACGTCAGGTGGTAACAGCCCTCTGCGTTGTGTTGTTCCCTGTATATTGGAGCTCAAATGATCCCTTATTGCATGTTATGTCTATACATTAATTTATGCTTATTTTTATCAATAATTCTGGGGGGCTAGATGTGTAATTAATATAATGAATTTCAGTTTTCCTCACTCAGCATTCCTCACTGTTCCATTCCTACACCGAGCAGGTTGTTTTATTTTTTTTAAGCAAGGTTTTACCAGTTTAAAAAATTTCCTCTTCCCAGAAAAAGAAAGATTGTGATGGCGAGGTGACCATCGAGGGTGAGGACTCAGCTCCTATGAATGAGGTGCGCTCTGGCCGCCGGATAGACAACGTCGTTGAACTGAGAGAGGACGACGAGGAAGAAGAGTGACCTCGGGATTTTATTAGACGTCACCCTCATGTTCATTCCTCCTGGTTATGTTCAGTGCTCATGGGAGGACGTGTCTAGGGGGGCACCAGTGATCTTTTGCTTTGCAGGGCAGAGTTTTTAATTGCTTTCTGCCCCATTGCTGCTCTTTCCCCCTTTGCAATGTGCACTTGGAGGATGCTTGAAAAGGGAGCTGTAGTTAGAAATCATGAAAGACAGAAAGGACACATATTTCTATTGTATTAAATATCATTCAACCACACATGTTCATCTCAGTAGATGTTTTCCAGCTGTCGTCGGTAATCTCTGCGTGGAGGACAGACACAATATCGATCTGTACCAAAGCTATGTCGCGTGCTAACTGCTTTTCTTCTATGCTCTGAGCTCTACTGTGCTGCCATCCTGAACGTATATGAACCCTGACATGGAAAGAAAATACAAAAATACTACACACTAACTTCATCTTCTTGGAATGTGAATATCTTTGGTTGTTATTTTTTATCTTGCGTACACTGCAGAAAGTGAACAGAAGATATTACTTTCCAGGAGCATGGACTTCTGAACCCCCGGATGTTGCTGCACAGCTAAAAAACCTTTTATCCTAGAAATATTTAAAACAGAGTTAATATACAGACACACACATATACATCTCTATATAGGCAGATTTTTTTTTAATCAGATTTAAGTGTGTATTAGATTAATAACATGACTAGATGAATAACAAAATGGCGTTGATGTGACTGAAGTTTGCAGGCCATTTTAGAGGCACTATTTTTTAATATGCAATGTCATAGGTGTATAAACTCTGGTACCTTTTTGTATGGGTGATGTGAAGTCTGTATGTGGTGGGAAAGGGAAGGAGGATATTGCCGTGCATTTACTTTTCATGCTCATGTCTGTTGCAGTATTTTTAAAAAGAACGTATTTAATTTGAGCATTTATTTTTTATTTCAGGATGTACATTATTGAGCTCAGTATATACATACCGTGCATACCATGAAGGCACCGATTGATCATCCCTCTCCTGTCCTATGCTATTGTAACTATAGGTTTCTGCACAAGTATTTATGATGTCTAAAGCATTCGTTTGTTAGATTTTTGGTTGTGATGATGAGCAGAGGAGCAGTGTCTGACCATGCTCCTTTTGTATTATGTATTACTGCTTGATCCAAAGCAGAGGAAATGCACAGTAGACGTTCAGACCTTTTACAGTTGTCCAGTTCAGACAATGACAGCTTTGTTCCACAGTGATTAAAGGGTGATTAAAGAGACAATGTGGTTCAAAATGTTTCATCCTGGTTTTTTTCCTAAATTTTTTTATAATTTCTTCTTTCCTGTAAAGCAAGCATAGGTCTTTATTAACAGTGTAACAGCAGACATTCAAGGGGGGAAAGAGACAGAATTGTCCTGGAGACTGATAAAAAAAAATGAAATACCAACTGACACATTTCAGTAAATATAATGGAACAAACACATCACATTTTAATGAACTATTCCCTAGCAAAGGTATGTCAAAGTATTAGGTTTCGTCCTCCAAAATAGCTAAATATACTTTTGCTTGCTATTCACTGTTTTTTTTCTTGAAAATCCTCATTGTAGTGAAACAGTGCCCTCTTGTGAGTGCCTGAAGTTGTGCAATGACCTCTGTCATGTTCAGCAGAGCTGCACAAAATGTACTAGGCGTGACTCTTCACCTACTAACACAGACCCTTTTTCCACTGGGCATCTTGCCAGGAGATCCATCGTAACCTGGAGTAACTCTCATTTCTTATT
>JAQMYM010000001.1:17688730-17711936 GCA_030014255.1 Parauchenoglanis ngamensis
CGGCGGGCGAGGCCGTGCCGCCGCGATGGGCGGCGACGATTTCCGCAATGGTCTGGCTCACCCTCGCCTCCCTCGCGCCGTGCGGGCCGCGCCGGGACACAGGCAAGACGGATACCATCCGGCAGGGACGGCGGCGGCGGCGCGCGGGCGCACCGACAAGCCGGTGCGAGCCGCAAGTGCGCGAGCCCCAAAGCCTCGGACTCCGAGGACAACGACAAGCGGCGGACTCACAACGTGCTGGAGCGTCAGCGGCGCAACGAGCTCAAGCTGAGCTTCTTCGCGCTGCGTGACGAGGTCCCGGCTGTGGCCAACAACGAGAAGGCGGCCAAGGTGGTCATCTTAAAAAAGGCCACGGAGTTCATTGTGGGGCTGCAGACTGAAGAGCGAAAGCTCCTGCAGTCCAAGGAGCAGCTGAGGAAGAAGTGTGAGCATTTAAAAAGGAGACTGGAAATGCTGAGCAGCTCCTGAGCCGCTCTGGACTGGGACTTTAACTTCTGAAAGCCCTTGACTTGGGATGGTGCTGCCCCGAGATGACTTGTGACTCTATTGCGCCTCATCACGGCTGCAGACCTGAGCTTAATGCATTTACACTGCCTCAGTTTTGAGGTTTCAGATTTGTATTTAATTTTATATTAAGCAATGAACAGCAGTACCACTCACTGGTCTTAACTTAATGTGTTTGGGGTTTTTTTGTAAATTTTTGTACATATCTCTGCAGATATATTAAGATACTGTAATAATTTGTCAATCATAAATACATTTCTTTATAAATTGCATTTGACTAAGTATGACTCGTGTAGTCTTTCTTTATAATCCGTTCTTGGAGCGAAGTTGATGGTGTAAGCTGCGTTAAGCATGCCCATGCGGTGCTCACTCCTCCTGTAACCGTTTTGTAGGTTATGCAATTATGCTTACTCACCTTTTTTAATTAGGTTTCTTTAAGCTCTCTGATGAAAGTGGGGTCAAAGTTCACTTATTTAAGGCAGTCAATAGGACTATGCTATTACAAATTTCAACATCTTGATTAACTGAAGCTTTTTGTGTGCTGGTTTGGGTAATGAATACATGAAGGATTCTGAACTATTGGGGCTGCCTTTTTTTTTTTTTTCCCTTTCCCAGGGGCACTGCTAGACAGACTTGGAACATCTGTCATGAATCAGGGACTGTTGGATTGGGTTTGAGCAAGTGATCCCTTGTTTGAACCCTGATTCATAGAAATGGAGGTGGTCGTGACCTGATCACTGCCCCACAATTCCATAATGCCATTCTGTAGGCTTATTCTAATTTGTTTGTTCTCAAAGTTCTTCGTGTATTACAGACCCATCACTTACCATGCCATAAACCTGAGGCTTAAATAGCAGTTTGAGCCACAATTTGATTCTGGGTACTTGAGAAAGCTAATTTTAAAAAGGGGAAAAAAGCCTATTGTGAAAGCAGGGCAAAATGAAGTATTGGTGGTTTTACTAGACTGTATTATAAATGTACTACAGAGTGTAACTGAAGTGAATGGACTTCACCTTTTGTGGTATAGCCTAATTTTGTGCATTGCTTGACCACACCCTGAATTATTCATCTCAATGTAGATGCTGCCGTTAGGTCACATTTGTGAGTTGCACAGTCTCTCTTGTAAATTATTTGATCAACTCTTCACACACTAGGGGTTTATTAAACATGACTTCAACAACATTCTCAGCTGAATTCCTTAATATACTTTAAATAGTCTGACTTAACATCTTTTTAATGTTCAAAAAAACTTTTAAAGGTCTCAAACTAAAGTATGACTATGACTTGCAAGCACATGTTTGGCCTCACAGTCATGCTGAAACTATTTTTAAGCATAAAAGCTTATCTTGAATTGTGGCTTTAATACCTAAAATCTCACATATGAGTCCTCATGAGCCTATAGGGGTGTGTGGTGTTTTTTTTTTTTTTTTTTTTTTTTTTCTCCAGGATTGGAAGAGCCACAGCAAAAGTACCAACATTCCCAATTCTAGAAATTGTAAAGAGATTATGTAGCAAGAATTTTTTACATTTACACCATTTACATTTGCAGCGAGTACACTGAATCTGTAAAACTGCCATTTCTCAGTTACACTGTGAAATATTAAATGCCAGTGTTGACTTGGTTGGGAGTAATTTTGCTTTACATGCCCTTAGGTTGAGGATGCTAAAAGAAATGATAAAGTAGACCAAGTCCTTGATTAGTTCATGCAATAAATAAACATCAGCTGATTCTTGCTTCTGCTTAAGAGGTTTTGGCCATGTCTGCATGTACTGAATGTGGATAGTCTTCAGTTTTATTGCTATAAAATCAAAGCTTGTCCATTTAACTAGAGGGTTTTGCTTAAGAGTTCAATGCATTTATTAGACATGAGCATAACCCAGTCTGTGTTGTCATTAAATGGACCCTTTTAAAGGCTCTGTACCATTTATCACCAGTGTAAAGGACTCTTTCCTGGTCATTTATCTGTGTACCCAGAAGAGCATTAATGCACTTAGTCTTAGCCAAGGAACTGAAATTTAAACAGAATTCCTTTAATGAAAGCTGCATAGATTAGATTTAAAGCAATTTCAAACAAAAGTTGTACAAATTGTTGCAAGTTAGAGTGATTATGATGGATCTCATTCATAAAAATTGTAAGGAAAGTTACTAACCACCACCAATCACTACTGCTCACTTTAAGCCATTTGTCTTCTCATATGCTTTGACTTGTGAGGTGTTTTATAAATGTTGGTTATTCTCCAGTTGTCCTTTAATCATCAGCACCTTGATTCAGAGTTTTAGATATATGGTGGCAAAAAGCAGGCTGAGGTAGAGACGGTGGCAAAAACACAATAATCGGTGGCACAACTTTCTTTGTGCTAAAGGAATGGCCACATACAGTTGCTCTATAATTCCTATAAGCTATTTTGTGGACACCTAAATATTACACCCATGTGTGGTTCTTCTCCAAACTGCTGCCACAAAGTTGGAAGCACAGAATTGTCTAGAATGTCTTTGTGTGCTGTAACATTTCCTTTTTTCTTCACTGGAACTAAGGAGCCCAAACCTGTTCCAGCATGACAATGTCCCTGTGAACAAAGCAAGGTCCATGAAGACATGGTTTGCCAAGGTTGGAGTGGAAGAACTCGAGTAACCTGCACAAAGCCCTGACCTCAACCCTACTGAACACATTTGGGATGAACTGGAACAACGAAAGAGCAATGAGCACAAACCCCCACATTATTAGAACAGTAAAAGGGGAGTAAATCTGGAATGGGATGTTCAACAAGAACATATGGGTATGAGGGATAGGTGTCCAGAATTTTTTTACCATAGTGTATCAGGGATTGTATATGCTCCAAACTATACCAAATATACAGTTGTGGTCAGAAGTTTACGTACACGGACATGAATTCCATCATGGACATAAATGTCATTGCAATAGTTAGCTCTTAATTATTTCTTTAAACTGTTCTTTTTCTGTGTCAGAAAGATTGTCCAATATACATCTTCAACAGGAAAAAAAAACCCAAGAAATTTATTTTGGATTGTCTGAAATCAACACAGGATCAAAATTATACACACAAGGTCAAAACTATACATGCGCCAACTTAGATTATTAATTCAGTGGTGCTGAAAGTTCTGAGATGTCTTTTAACTTGCCAAATCCAAAGCCTTTTAACTTCCTGTTAGTGATCATGATACACTTCAGCTGGTATCTTCTCTGTATCAATATAAAAAGGGTTTGTTTGTTTGACAGCACTCATTGGATTGACCAACACACAATACAATGGGAAAGTCCAAGGAGCACAGGGCAGATCTGAGAAAGAGGATATCAGATTTACTCAACTTGGTAATGTCTCATGGAGCCATTCATAAACAACTGAACATTGCAAGATCATCAGTTCAAACAACTGTACGTAAGTACACTGGGAGGTGTAGACACTTTGCTGGAAGAAGACTTAAACGGTCACCCTCAGCTGAGAGGAAATCGGTTCGGATGGTCAGGAACAACCCAGGAACCACCAAGGTACAGGCCTGCCATGAACTGGAAGCTGCTGGAACACTGTCTACAGTCAAGCGACTTTTACATCATGGTGGTCTGGGAGAGGAGCCCCTGCTCCAAAATCGACACTTTCAAGCTTGACTAAAGTTTGCAGCTGACCAGGTGGACAAAGAAAAAGCCTTCTGGAGGAAAGTTTTATAGACAGATTAATCAGATTGAATTGATTGGCCACAATGACCAGAGGGACAGAGGAACACTTTGTCAACTTTTAAGCATGGTGGTGGTAGCCTCATGCTTCGGGGCTGTTTTGCTACCGGTCAAACTGGTGCATTGCGCAAAGTGGGTGGAAGGAACAATGAAGAACCTGAGAATTCTTCAACAAAACCTCAAACCATCAGCTAGACTGTTGAAACTTGGACACAATTGGGTGTTCCAACAGGACAGTCATCTGAAACATGCATCAAAGCTGGTTGTGGAATAGATAAAGCAGGCTGGCATTACGCTTAAAACATGTCCTGACGTCAGCTGTATGAAAAAACACGTGGACGGTGCTTAAAAGTCAGGTCTGTACCAGGAAACACAAATTTAATTGAACTAAGAAGAGTTCTGTGAGAAGCTTGTTGATAGACACCAAAAGCATCTGGTCAAAGTGAAACTTGCTAAGAACATTTAACCACATGTTGGGGGTGCTGTATGTATAATTGTGACCCTGTGTTGATTTCAGAAAATCCAATATAAATTAAAACTTACGCACTAAGCTCTTTTTGTTGGGTTTAGAATTTCGTTTTTTTTTTCTATTTAATATGCATGCTAAACAATCTTTCTGCCACAGAAAAATAGCAGTTTGAATAAATCACTGAAAGCCTGATATCACCATGACATTCATGTCCATGATGCCATCCATGTCTGCGAAAAGAAGCGTAATGTTTTTTTTACTGTTTGTGAAATAAGACAACAGGGCAAACACTAAGGGTTACAGCCAGACCATTTATAATAGGGTTTGCTCTTTGCAAACACAAAAGCTCATTTAAATCATCAAATGAGTTAGCATGACGCCTAATGATGCTGAGAAGCACGTGTACTGAGCTTCTCTGAATGTTCGTGTGAAGCATATTCTCTCCATGGCACCTCTTTTTCCTGTCCTCTTTGAAGTTATGACGTCACTGGGCGCTGCGGTGGATAGCGTGCTGTGAGCGCGTGCGCGTGTGTGTGCGCGCGTGCCGGGGGGGGGTGCCCGCCCGCGTGCGTGCGTGCGCGCGTGCGCGCGTGTGTTGAGGAGCACATGGACGACAGAGGACGAGATTTAGCAGCGCTGCTAATTAACGCAGCCCATCGCCTGGGGGAAAATAAGCAACACAGGACGAGTTTTAACACCGGGAACGCGGACACAGGGCTGTGTTTCATGTCAGACGAGCAAAAAATGGTGAGTTTAAACTGTAGTTTGTTTGTTATGCGACATCTTCGGCTTTTCTTTTTATTTGTAGCAAAACATAAACACACAAATATAAACAAATGCCTGAGCGCTCGTGCCTGGGGTGTGTGGACTCGCTGTAAATAGTGTTCAGTAATAGTTAGTGTGAGTAATGAGTGAAAAGTCTTAAATAGTGTTGAGGTAATGTTTTGCACAGTTAGCATGTAGCTTCCAATTTTTTTTTGTCTCTTTGCATCCTGGTGCAAGTCTCTTATTTTGTTATTTATTGCTAAAGAGAAATGTATGTTCAAATATTTCATGTTATTTTAAATGCTGCCTTTGGAAAAATGCAATGGGTGCATTTTACACAGCCATTTTTTCACAAACCCAGAGCAAAATTCACTGAACCATAAATAGGAGATAGAGATCATAAACTGAACTATAGACATGATAACCTCCAGTTGTTTCAGCTCTGGCTGTCACCTGCAGCCCTTTGACATGTCTGTGTGAGTACTGACCTTATAAATTATCTCCAGAAGTCAGGCTATAATTAACCGTACCACCGCTGAGAGCTTTACAGAGGATTTGCAAAGCCGAGTCCTTCTGCACGGGTCATGACCTGCGCCCTGCGTCCTCCTGATGATGTGACGCGTGAGGTCACCACCACCGCAACCTCCTATTGATGACCCTTGACAAAGTGGAGCCCTTAATACCTGGAGAATCGTCACCCTCCTCCGCTTGATGCCATAAGTCTCTCACCTAAACATATGTTCACATTAGCGGACCACAAGTCGCTCACGTTCCAGTGAAAAATGGTAGTAGCTATGTATAGCTAATGCTGCGACCAGACTACATGAAATCAACCCGATTTTGACACCTGACAAATTTCCAGCGTCGGGCCCGAACGAGAATGTCCTTGGTGATGTGAGAACGGTGATGTCATCTAGGACGCCCTACGACACCGTGATGAAAAGTCTGGCATGTCAGAATATTTTGTATTTTCCACATGAAAACTCCTCCTTCCTTCTTGTAGCCATGATCGACAATCTCTTGACCCTCCTCCCAGACAACGTGCAAGGACGCGAATGATGATTGGTCAGACATGTAGTGTTGCCAAGACATGATTAGGCATGATGATTGTCTAATCTGGCATGCTGGCCATCATCAATGACCAAAATGTGGTGTAGTCTGATCAAGCTCAGTAGTTAAACGCCAAGTAAATAAACACCAAAGATTGTGAAGATTGGTTGTTTGATTTACATGTTATGGCTTCACTGGTAAGCAAGCTAGCTCCTTCCTACCGATGCATCCTTCTGAGCTTTGTTTTTCTTAGTAATGTCTATACACATTTGATGCAAGGGTGTACATCCGAGGATACAGGTTTTTCTTCCACTTTTGCATGCCAAACAGTAAATGGGAACTAATTGCAGGCAGGAGTCAGGAACTGAAGAAACATTCACCCACACACGCCATAGGATCGGTCCAAGGAATCATTCAAGCCAATCATTTGGATTTGTCGCTTTACCTATGCTGAAAATCTCTCCCCTAATCTTGCATTGTCACTTTGTTGGTCGTCATAAACGCTAATGTCGTTTGTGTTCAAAAGGCATTGTGGCTTGAGAGCAGCCAAAGCCTTTTTGTTTTTTTTGTTTTTTTGGATTAGGATCTTGACCTTCAACCTAGGTCAAGGTCCTCAGCAAATCACATGGAAGAAAAGGAGAGGATGGCGTGTCTGAATGCGTCGCGTCTGGATAATCCCGTCAGGATGCTGTGTGTAGCGAGCACGGACATCATTCACTTGCCGAGGGACACCTCGGGGAGCCTTGGGCAGCTGGTGGAGCAGACGGAAGCGATTGGGGCAGCGGCATGGCTACATTAGCTTTGATTAAAAGTGCGTGGCTGCTAAATTGAGCGTGCAAGATGATGTTTGTGTCGAGCCTAATGATTGAGACTGTGCATGACCGTGTTTATATTGGAGGTGGGGGTGGGCAAACCCCTCTTAGCCGTTCAGTCTCGTATAATAATTCTACAGGCGTTTGGTACTCATGACCAGGGCTTCAAATATGTAATTTCTTCAAATAATGTGTTGAATATTGTCTAGAGCAGGGGTATTCATGTCCTGATAAGCAGCTAACATGACTCAGTGGGACAAAAATGTTCTTTTAATGGTTAACCTGTCAGTAGTTAGTGAGAGTTTTCTGCCTCATTCTGGCGCTTACCACAAACGCGTACTTCTATGTCTTTAAACATTCTGTCCTCTTTGTCAACTTTCTCTGTATTTTTTTTTTTAAAAACAAGTCACATTGTCACTTCACTAATCAGCTCAAAGAGGGGAAATGAAATTAAAAAATAAAAAAAAAGTATGAAAGTCTGTAAAAACCTTTTCCTTTTTCTCAATGAGCCGCCTTCAGGTTAAATAATTTTCATAAATGCCGGTGATTGGCTCAGACTCTCAGCCTGAGGGTTCCCGGGTTGGATCCTGAGCTCAGGTTACCGTCTGTGGAGTTTCACATGTTCTCGCTGTGTCCGTGTGGTTTCCTCTCACTGTCTGAAACATGCAGGTAGGTGGATTGGCTCCATGATATTGCCCTTGGGTGTGAATGGGAGTGTGAATGTCTGTGTGGATTAGTAACATGCAGGAAGTACAGAACTGTTTTTAGTTTCCTCATTAATGTTCAAAACTCAAGCCAATGAGAGACCACATTCATTAACAGGGTTTAGATTCAGATACAGATACATATATTTGGAGCTGCGAGAGAGAGAGATTTCACTATTGGATGATCATGGAGGATGAAGGCTAACCTGTGCTTCCTCGGAGACCCATGAAGCCAACATCATCTTTTCCAGTTGCTGCTCAGTAACAAACTGGGAGGAAAGCACCATCAACCCTCTCCCACATACTTGACCACACAGATGCTCATGATTGGTTAGTGTTGCTGCTTGACAGGGGAGAGAGAGTACTCGGAGAGCACGGCCCGTTTTGCTCTTTTGGACTTCCGGTTATTGATGTCTGTCCGTCATCTTCAAGATTCAAACTCGCGATATGAATTTTTAAAAAATTCTTAAATATGTTTTCTATCAGAGAATGTCCTGCACTAGTCTTAATGCTGAGAGTAGAGTGCTTTAGTAGCAGCAGCGTTACACCAGTGACAAGGGAGCAGAGCGTTGGTTGAACTTGGTGTATACTAGGAACGTTTCAGGCATTTTGACCAATCAAAGCATTAAGATTCTTACAGGTGCAGGACATCTGGAATGACAAGAAGACCGTTTATAACAATTAATTGTGGCCGTTTTAAAATTTTTTTTTTTAATTTTAAATTTTTACTTTCTTCGCCCTTCCTGTCCCAAAACTAAGAAGCGCAACACTCTTACTGGTATCCACTTTTACAAGTCATTAGTGCGTCGCATTTCTTGGGAATGAAATAGAACTTGGAGTCTTGGAATTATGGTCTGAGCGTTACGTTGCGCTCTGCCACTGCCATTTGGTTTTTTCATTGCGATCTCTGATTGGGGTAGTGCCTGCCATTGAGACCTCATATTTGAGCAGTAACAAAGAGCACTGTATATAACTGAAATCTGTTCACTATTTTGTCGTCTTTTAAGTAACTGCCAAAAGAAGACATTCTGCCTGTTTCGGTTTTGTTTCATATACTGAGAGGGAAGTAGTGTGATCTGTGCTTTAGACAGTTTGGCTGTTATGTGGGAATGATTTTTATAGGCCATTAGGGTGCGGATACAGGGCTTGCACAGGTTGTAAAAGTATAATTTATCTGTTTAATTAACAAAAATGATCAAATCTAGAAATCTAAGTTGCTGCCCTGGATGCACCATCAGATTTTGTGGATAATTAAGCAATAAAGGGTGTGGACTTTATGTAGAAAAATAAACAACCAGGTGGTGTGATTGGCCTCAACTTGTAGTCGTAGGATTATCTTTCTACACTTTATTATTTTGCTACAGCTTTTAGCGCATACCGTAGCAGGTTGCCAACAAGAGTACCTTTTTCTTTAACATCTGTGAAACGCTGTGGAATATCCACGCAGCAGATTCGTCCTGGCTGTCACTTACGTTAGAGCAGCTGCCGTCAATCCATCACCAACACTCAGCTCTAGCTTTATTCTCTCTCCCTCCAAGCAGAAAACCTAAAGGAACAGCTGTACATCTGACTGATCTAAACCGCTGACACTTGACTCCTTCCATTAATGGAAAATGACCATTCTTCCATAGCAGCCTTTACACTTTGACAACTTAATGAAGGCAGAAGAGTCCCTACAAATTCAATTTCATTTTTCAATTCAATTTTATTTGTATAGCGCTATAGACATGGTCACAAAGCAGCTTCACAGAAGTATATAAACATATGAATCTGTACATTTATCTGTATATATCCCTAATGAGCGAGCCCGTGGCGACGGCGGCAAGGAAAAACTCCCTGGGACGAGAGGAAGAAACCTTGAGAGGAACCAGATTCAAAAGGGATCCCATCCTCATTTGGGTGATTTTATATATTCACAAATTAGTTGTGACTATAGAAATACGATTAGTAATAATGTATTAAAACATATGATTTAGTTTTCAGCAAGCGTTACCTACCAGAGCCATCCTGTTCTAGAGAAGTAATGTACACCGGGAAATCATTAGTGCCATGACGTGAAAGAGTTTAACATGGCCGTTCAGTCTTGCGCCATGATCGCCATGTCCCTCCGTGTTCTGAGAACCGCGGCCCAGCCACAGGAATGAGGACTGGAGATATGTGAACCTGTGTTCCTGCAGTGTGAATGACCTGGTGTAACCCCACTGAACTCTTTCCTCTTTCACTCGGTCACTTACTTCAGTTCAATCCAGTTCATGATATTAATAGACTGTAAGATATGGTCCATGTTACTACTGCTCCAAAGTTATATGAAAGGAGATTAAACATTGTCAAAATGAAATCATTCTTAAGGAATTTTGTTGTGGGCCGTCTGGTTGCTCATAAACTTTCCCTCTTTTGTTCATGCTTTGTAAATGACCATGTTTGCTTGCACTTAACGCATTTATAAGCGGACACACCCACTCTCCGAGACTCTGAAGTAGAAGCTCAGTGTGCTTCCTGCTCTGTAAGTCCTGATTACACAGCAGTCTAAATAGGTTATGTTGTCTTTACAGGAGTCTAAATGTGTTGTCGCCGCTTTATGATCTGCAGTCGTAGAGTAAGGAATAAAACGTGACGGGGCTTGCGGTTGTACAAGTAATCAGTGGTGGAATGCTGTGATGCGGCGCTGACGCAACACGGCGTTACTGTTCAGACCACAAAATTGATTGATTGATTATTTCCTAATAACAATTCCTGAAGCTTCTTCTCAACACTGATAGGTAATGATATGTTATCACTGAGTGATAAAAATGTTCAGCTTAGTAAAGAATGGCACACCGCGCTTTTTAACTGTTTGTAGTTGCATTTTAAGAAACGCCTGTGAAGCAAGCATTTATAACCGCCGTAAACCTTTGTTCCTTCACCTGGGCCTCTTTATTTTCTTTCTTTCCTGAATAAGACAAAAAAAAAGCCTTAGGCCCCATTCACACCTGGTTTTAACATGCGTCCTGGGTGATTGGATCACAATTGTTCAGCGCTAAGTAAAGATATGAACAGGGTCCTGTGTGTCTCCGAGAGTCGCTGTGAGCCGATCACTCGGACCACATTCAGAGGCGATCTAGGACCCTGTTTACACTTGGTATTAAAATGTGTATTGGGCGATCGGATCACAAGTGGACGGCGCTAAATACAAATGTAAACAACCACCAAGATGCATTCACTCAAACCGTCTGGGACGTATTTCACCATGTATCTTTTGTAGTGTGAACGCAAATGCGTCCCGATGAGTCCCCAACACAAGTGGTCAGCTGCACACCTTGGAGACTCATGAGACATTTCATTGTTTACACCTTTGTCTCTCGGCTGTCCACTCGTGACCTGATCGCCCAAGACGCATTTTAAAACCAAGTGTAAACAGGGCTTAAGACACATGACCATGTCACGTTAGTAGGGTAAAGCGAATGCATCTTGACGCATCCTGGACAGCATCGAGTTGCCCATTGTTTACTTAACTGTACATGAGCAAGGATTTGCAGGACATTTCTGCCTGAAAATGAATGCAGCGGAAGACTGATGTAATAAATGTGCGTCGTGTGAGAGCCTTCCTCCAGCGGAAGCGACGTGTATAATATCTGATCCCAAGTGGTCACTGAAGATCCATTCATAATGCTCTGTATGAATGGCTGAGTCTCAGATGTCCATTTGTGATCCAATCACCCTGGACACATGTTAATGCCATTTGTGAACAAGCCCTAGATTACATGGAGTGTGACTATGGAAACCATGCTGTATTTGAATGGAGGCATTTAATATAAACCTGTGATACTGTGCAAGTTATAGAAAATGAAACACCTGACAACGAGTAATTGAATTTTTATAAACTTGTAAAAGACTTTCGTGAGGGTCTGGATATTTGTGTAGACTGTTAAGCTCTGTGTGATTCATTTTTCTCTGTTTCTTTGTGTGCTTGTAAGTTGACCCTGTAAAAAAAAAAAAACTCTAATAAACAGCAGTAAGCCTTAAACACCATCTGCTGCATTCTCTTCATCTATTACTGTAGATCTTTGTGATACAACAGTGCAGTGTCACAGGATGTATCACTGTTATTTAATCCCAAACAAGCTCCAGTATCCGCCTCCCTTGTGGGTAAACGTCTGAGTCACACACTCGTGAAGTCATCCTGTTTACCAACATCTGCTGTAGGCCGAAAAAAGGAATTGTGTTTCAAAGGTAATGCTTCACTTTTAATCATCAGAAAAAGGAAAAGCTCCATTATGCCTTATGAATCACTCTGCTTGTATTGTTGGCCTGGTTATGACACAGACGCTGCTCATCACGCTGAATGCTAACAGCTTTGAGCAAAGGAGAAATGCGTTGCTGTATCTTCTCACCGCTCTCGATGAGTAACCGAGGCCTCAGTGACTCGGCCCTCTTTGTAGAAGCCGTGCAGCTCCCCAGAGAAGGCTGACTTATCCCCGGCCAGCCCTGCACGTAAGGGAGAGGAGATGGGTCGCCATCTGGAGAAAGTGATACTATCGCCACGGGTTCCTGTCATTTAAAGTGCCCTGTCTCTTCTGCACGTCTCGCTTTAGAGCGAAGTAGCCAGGAGGTTGCTCTTTTCATCAGGTGTAACTTTATATGCTACTGTTCCTTAGACCTGGACGTTTCACGGGATCCTTGTGATGTCCTCTTTGTTCGTTGTATGAGAGAGAGAGAGACGGAGCTTCGTGTTCTCCAAGACTTGGATGCACATATATACAAAACACAGCCATGTCTGAATTATTTAATATGCCGGTCATGTCGCAAATGTGCAATATAATACTACAGCAAGCCTTAAAGTTCACCTGAACACACTATTCGTTGTTGACTGCATTTCCTGATCTCTCTCTCTCTCTGTGTGTGTATATTTTTTTTTTTTTACCATTGTTGAAGATAACTCCATTCTGAATAATTGTGGTTACATAAATACCTCCATAATTACTCTAAGGTCTGTTGTTTATAGCCTAACAATGCTGTGGTTGACCATCAGACAAGCCGTCAAGAAAGTGAAAGTTCACACTTTAGGTATTCCTAGAGTTCTACTGAAGTAAACCAAATGGCCTCCTGCTGATTTCCCCCTTGCTCGAGGGTTGCGATGCTCATGGTCCGTTCAGCTGACTGGCAGAAAGTTTCTTGGAACAGATGGAGCTGTAAAGGGAGGAGACCTGCCCTGGTACCCCTGGTTTTAATTTCCCTTTGGCTCTGGCATTGCAGCGTTACAGAACAGATGCCAGGGCTGATCCAGGGCCAAGCAAAGTATCAGCTTGAGATTTACGAGGATCTTGCTGCTTCAAGTCTGCGCTGATCATCTCTGCATGCTAATAGGCTTGTGTGGTGTTGATTTTTACCTGCTAGCGATTTATCATTGAAAAAATTTGCGATACATGATTTAGTTGTCCAGAAATTACCCACCATTTAAGGTTTAATAAGGGTACAGAAGGGTGAATAATGTTTTCAGCTCTGCAGTCAGGAACTGCTGGCTGGCAGTGGCAATTGTGAAAACTCGGGTGGTAAATTTTTAATGTGGATTCCACGTTAGTACACAGTGAGAAAAAACCCCCCGGTTTGAATACACTTGATCTCTGACCCATACCGGATAGGAATTTCATTGTTACATTTAACAATTTGTTATAGGCAAATTTAATCTTCTTGGGTGAAAATTTTTAGCGGCATTGTTGACCATTTCCGGTGAAATTTGTCAGTTCTACCCCTAATCAAAGTTAGTTATACGATCAATTTATGTTCTAGTCTGTTTCCAAAAGTCAAGCATACATCAGTAGAATTTTTTTTTCCCCCATTAACGAACTTGAAACATTCTCTGTTTACCTTGGCAGAAAGCGAGAGCCCCCTGCTATCCTGGGAGCCCTGAGAGATGGGGTGAGTGCGGGGCGTCTGTTAATAATGGTGAGTTGAAAACACTCTTACAAACTCGCCTCCTGTTTTATTTGGGAGAAAGATGTCTTTTCGAACAATAACCCACTAGCATACTAATGTTTAAATTGCAGAACTTCTACACGAAATGTTGGCAGGTTTGGTAATATTATATAATCAAAGTTAATGTGACTGGATATCATGGCAGTGTAACATTGTTGATATTGTATGTAAACTATATTTTGTATGTATTCACTTATTTAAGGCCAATTGAAAAGTAGTAGGTGAGTGGTTTAGGTGGATAAACGGTTCCTTCATCACCCCCATTGTATCACAGCAGGAAAAGCCAAATCGAGACTGTGTCCTAGAGACAAATATCAACTGCAAGACCATTGAATTATCAATGAATTGCAAATGCCTGGAATAGATTTCCTCCTGTCAGTATATGTCTAAGACTTTTTGTTAGTACAGTCCTGAAGAGCTTGATTTGTGCAATCATGTTATTCATGACGTTTCCCAGACCTCTAATAGTACATGAATAACATTGTGTCCTGTGTGGACCCGGATATGGACCCGACTAAATGTCGCTTCAGGCGAAAGTTGTCTCCGTAATGGCGTTATACCATTTCAAATGCAGCAAGAGGAACCAGGAGACTGCGCTCATCATTAGTGCCCGGAGGAACTTGAACCGGGCTCGGGTTTGCACCCGCCTCCTCAGCACAGAGCTCCTCTCTCAATTAAGCACTCTGGAGAGTTGAGGCCGGATGCTTCAAAAGAGAAAGAGCGAGCCAGATCAATTATGACAGATCACGTCACTAATGGATCTAAACTGATAAAGTGAGGACATCCTGTACTGGGAGCCATTTTGTCTGCTTGGAGAGGCAGAATGGATGGATGCGGAGACAGACGGCACTATGCTGCACTTTTTAGGAAAAATCCCCACTCTTAAAATGTACATTTAGCTTAAGTGAATTAATTTTGAAGGCGGCAAACTTCCTTATGAGAGAGCAGTGTCGAGTTTCCAGTGTATCTGTGGACAGGATGTGACTGGTTGTTTTCTCTCTCTTTTTTTTTTTCTTTTCTTTTTTTTTTTTTTGCCCCAGTTAGATAAGCGTACACACATTTTCATTCTTTCCTAATTCCTCTCCTTCTCACTTTTTCCTTTCGCGCTGGACAGGAACCCCTTGCATTACCCTCCTTGTGAGCCAAAGTTCCATCAAATTTGCCCTTGGGTGGAGCTGAATTCTATTTTGGTTAGCGAGCTGTTTTTGGGCCAGCAGCTGGTCATTGTGTTCTGCCCAGAGAGAGATGTGTTTCTGTAGCAGCTGATTCACCTCTGGGGAGAGTCAGGCTCCAGTAGCTCCTGCCAGAGTACTTGGACTTTTCCTGAAGCGTGGTGTTGCACAGGTTTCTTTGTGCCAGATGGCACATGACTTTGGCTTGGGGAGGCATACGCTGGCTTTATCCTGCATGGGGGTGGTGCATTTGGCAACTCTTACCCCCCAAACTCTTGGGATTAACTACTGTAATTCTCTAACTATTAAACAGGGAGCTGCCTGGAATCAAAACCTGATGTTTTTGCTTTCAATAGGCCTTGTTCCAGCTTTAAAGCCTTATAATGGAAACTGCGATCCTTTTGAATTCCCGAAGTGTTGTAACGCTGGACGCGAGCCAAAGATGATGTTTATGGAAGTTGATGTCTGTTTAAATGTTGAGGGAGGCGACACTCCTTCTCGGGTCCTGTGAAGTCAGTGTTATGATAAGAGTGTGCTGAAATTAGTTCAACACAGACATGCCTACTTTCTCTTGAATAATTGGGTTCTGATTTTTTTTTTTTTAATTTTTATTTATTTATTTTTTTAAGCTTTGTTGACCTTCATAATTTTGATGAAATGATTTACCGGGGCAGTGAGGGTGCATTTCACCATAGCCGATAAAGCACAGTGGGCTGGTCGAACAGGTGACATGGCAAGGTAGTGATTTTCCAGCTCCCCTAATACCTGGTTATGTTGAGTTTATAAAAAATATTTACATTAAAGAATTGGCAACTGGTCAGATCAAAAGGAGTTTTTCAGCCTTGAGAGTATTGATCCCTTAATTACAGAGAGCCATGATCATGCAGTGTGTGACGCATAATCTGCTGTCCAACCAGAATCTCGCAATGACGACATGGCGCCTGTCTTATTTGTGCCCATAGCAGAGCTTCACGATCGCATGTTTGTGTCCTCTGGCTAGCTTTTTTTTTGTCTTCACTCGATGTTGCGTTTTAATGCGAGGTGATGGCGTGCTTTGCTACTGACCTAAGTAGAGTTGAGCGCCGATTGAAATTGTAACAGCACCTCTTGCAATGCATGTTTCTGTTCATTACAAGAGTACACGCAGACCTGTTAAATATTCATGGCTTTATCCCATCTTTCTTAAGTCTTAGTAGACAACAATGGCTGTTGCATCATCAGGATTCAGACAAAAGACATTTTTGGTGTGAGAAGTTCTTAAGCCAAGTCAACATAAACTTTCACAACACGTTAGTTCAATGGTTATTCCCATTGGAGCTGTGGAAAAAGATTACCGTTAATGTTACCAGGTTGCCATGCATTGATTAAAAGGGCCAGCTCAGCCTTCCAGGAATTCTCTGCACCAAGTAAGAGTCACCATTTTCGATGTCCTCGATTCCAAAGACAATCTGCAACAATTCGGTTACATCCTAGGCCGTAGATCGTAAAATGCAACGTGAAGGTGCAGATAAGGTATCTATATTTTAAATGCTTTCAATCGATCCATTCCGTGTGCATATGGTTATTATGTATGTAATGGACGCGAACCGGCTCCCGAGCGTCAGGCAGTCGGTCATGAAGGGGAAAAAAGATGAAGCGTATTTCGTTCATATCTTCCATGTATGACGTGAATGAAGAAAAGATGGGTTTCGATAGGATCACCAATAGTGAATTTGCGGAGGCTTTTCGTCATGGAGAGCTAACAGGAAGCCAACGGTCACGTGCTTTCAAAACAAAAATGATGCATTGGATTCTGGGAAGGGTGAGCCGGCTCCTTCAACTTTTCTGCTTTACCGTTTTGCTCTCATTTCCACATGACACCATTAAAGCATAATAGCAATTATCAGTTTGAGTGGAGCTTTGCATGTATTAACTTTAGTCACAAAAATATGGCTGATGCAAAAATAAGTGAATGATCTTTGATGGTTGTTAAATCACCATTAGGAATGTGCCGTATCTAGCATGGGTAGATTTTGTAAATAAAAATTGAGCTTGTGTTTAATCAGTGACAGATTAGTGATTTATAAAGGCCGAGCTGGAATTATCTGACTTTTCTGTGTCATGTGGAGATGTTATTTGTTAACAGACCACCACTGCCATGGAAAGAATAAAAAAAAAAAAACACAAACATTAAACTCTTGGCTGGCTCGCTTTTTTCATGATTACTCTTTTCCCCACTGGAAAGCCTTACTCAGACAAAACCAATCCAATTTCAGGGAATCTTTATGTGACCTTATAAAGATAAGACTTTTTTAACTCGACGGTTAGTTAATTGTGGAGGCACTTTCCCGCAAACTCTGGTGCGTGTCATTTACGCACAGGAACTTTTTGTATAGCAACAATTCCTAAATCAACATCATTGTTCTTTGGAAACTCTCAAGACTGAATATTATGTTCTACCATGGGATGTAATGGGGCTTAAATTCTACAATTTTTGGAAGCCATTCAGATATTTTGATTGACAGTTTTCTCCCTAATTTGGTCCCGCCAATCAGCCAGTCTTCCCCCATCATACAACAGCTACCAACCATGGAATGTGAAGGCTAACACATGCTTCCTCTAAGAAACATGAAGCCAGCCCAACTTTGTCATTGTTTTTTATCGATCTGCATTGCATGCTATGTCACAGGGCAGTGTAACGCACTCTGAGGAAAGCGCTATCCACCCTCTTCCACATACATGAGCTCACAGATTAGCTAGTGGGTGTCTTTGACAGAGGAGAGACAATCTGCCATCCCTCCCACTTTTGGCCAGTTTTGCTCTCCTGGACTCCAGACCTTGGAAGGCTGTTGCATCATCAGGATTCAAGCTTGTGAATGCTTTTCCACTGACTTTTTACCATTCAAAGAGCTAAAAAGACATTTTTGGTGAAAGTTCTTAAGCCAAGTCAACATAAGTTTTCAAAAAGTGGGGATGTTTTGGATTCTAGTTTGTTCAAGTTTTATTTACGTTTTCCAAGGAATACCAGGCTGCTTCACGTCACTACCTCTATGATCTATAATCTAATTGGACGAAGCCGAAGGGAGCAGAAATGCCCTATAGGAAGTGAAATAATAGAGAAATTGCACCTCTCATTAATTGCTTGGTAAGTGCTCTGCCTTTTATTGATTCTTTTGCATGAGCTTAGTGTTTCACTTTCAGACCTTGGTGTGAAATGGTAACAGCCTCATATTCCCTGGAAAACGTTCCCTCTCTCCGTTCATGCCTTATTATAGGCATTGCTCTCTCTCCATCCCTTTCTTGAAGCATAACACAGTGATTCACTTTTATCTCCCTTTATCCTTTTCCTGTCTGCTGTTTGGCCCACATTTTCTTTCTCTCGCTCGCTCTCTCTCTCTCTTTGCTGAGTCAGTGTGTATTTTCACACATGGAATTTGGAATTTATGACCGCAGCAGTACAACTGGTTCTGTGCCGCCCGCGTCTCATGTGGCTTGCCATGACATTTTATGAGGTGGAGAGCTTGTGTCTAATTAGCATACAGCATTCCACCAAAGAGTCCAAACTAGGACAGAGTTGAGAGCCGCTGTGGCTATTCTGGATCTGCACTCTGTAATGTACACAGTGATGCTGCTGCCAGATGTCTTAAAATACTTCTCTAACTCTCGCTCTACTTCTCCATGACTGCATGTGCTCAGCAGACAGGGCAATGAGGTCTCATGCTGATTTTGGTCATTGCAGTGTGAGTCATCTCATTTGGATCACTCTGCATCTTTCTTCCTAGTCAAGCAATCCTTTTATTTTCACTGGTACCCCCCACCCCACCCCCCGCCATCTCTTTAAATGCTTTACTTTTTGCTTTTGGCGAGCGTCCTGGAACGTGCCGTGAATGCCAAGGAGCATGAGCGAGAAGCTCTGCGGTTGGCGAGAAAAGTAGAAACCTTGTAAGTTCTGAATACATGTGATCTGTCTCTGTTAAGTCAGACTCCCTGCACAAATGGAGTGCTGTAAGTTACTGGAGTTGACTGCAAGACAGACTTAACTCAAAAGGCCCTGCCCCCAATGTGTGTTTTAGCACACACATTTACCGTAAGTAGTCTCCAATTTTGCCTTCAGCTTGAACAATGTGCTGATCTGGCTGCGGTACACTGCGCTCAAGACTAAAGCCTTTTCATTGCTGAGTAACAGTGTGACTGGGTTTATTGTTGAGAAATTCTGAAAAGCATTGGTTTTTCCTAGAGACCAGACAGATAATCTTTTTGTAGGAAGGGAGTATTATTGACTTTATGATGAGGAGTGTAATTGTCAGCTCACTTTTAAAAATGTCCAAAGTATCGCAACAGTTGGAAAACTTTGAGGTAAGATGAATATTAAGGTACTAGTGAAGTATAATGGTTGGCAGGGAAAAGCAACACTTTATATTAAACTGAACATTAATTGCATAAATATCAATGTCAAATGAAAGAAAAGCTAAAGGGACATTCCAGCATAGAATTATCATTTAATATGTTCTTCACATAATATTTATTTAAAAAAAAAGAAAGAAAGAAACCCCCATCACACTGGTATGTGGGTCTTCCCCAAACTTTTGCCATGATGTTGCAAGGACACAGATGTCTAGATCATCTTTTGTATGTTGTAGCTTTACACTTTCCCTTTACTTCAACTAAGACGCCCAAAGGTGTTCCGGCAGGACAATGCCACTGTGCACAAAGCGAGCTCCATGAAGCCGTGGTGTGCCAAGGTTTGTGTGAAGAACTGGACTGTCCTGCACAAATGCCTGCCATCAACCCAACTGACATCACTGTCTGACCTCATTAATGTTCTTGTGGCTAAGTGGGTGGGTGATTCACCAGTGACCAGAGACTTTGCACCGATAATATTCTTATGAAGACCTAGCACTCCTATCTGCAGCTACTGATCCTTCTTTGCTGGAGCAGATTGAATCTGGAATTGAATCAATGGGAGGAGCCTGTGGTCTGAGAACTGACATCGCCAAGAACCGCCAACAGCGTTGCTCATTGAACAAACATTACCTCACATCAGTGGGTCTTGCTGAGGGTGTCGCAGGCTTTAGCTGTGCTTCAGGTCCTCCTGCATCAAGCTTTTGACATGGCCATGCAAGTTCCCTGACCTAAACCCAATTGAAAACTTGTGGGGTGAGCTATGTGTATTTGGAAAGAATTTTTCCTACTCCCCTTTATTAAAGGTACAAATAATTCACATGCCAATAATACCCATGGTGTCCCCTTATTATTGTTATATAATGCCCGTCTTTGGGGAACTAATAGCAGTGGAAATTTAGCAACAGCTCGAGAGTTGTCTAGAGCTGGGGTCACTGAGGTTTAAAGGGTGTAAAGAACACACTGTTATCAACTTGGCCTTTGTGGGGCATAGGGTGCTTCAGTGGAGAGCCTGGCGGGGGTGGTGGGGATCATGGTGGCAACATACCATTCAGTCCTGCCAATAGCAAAGTAGCTGGAATGCTTATGTGATCATTTTGATCTTTCTAGCTCAGCGTGTGAGTAATACTCGAGCAGCGAGGCTGAGCACACACCTGTCGCTACGTCTCTCTAGTCAAAGATTAATTTATGAAGCACAGCTGTAGCGTGGGCTCCCATTGGCTTTTCATCTCCGGGGGTCCGAGCAGGACCTAAAAGTGCACTTGGGTGTGCTGAGGTTTTCTCTGAATCTATTTATGTAATATAGGACGATAGCTGATAGGAAGATGTATCTTTGCCCACTATTCTGGTATGGGTGTGATGCCCATGCTTGGAGCTGAAAGGAGTGTGTTCTAGGAACATCCCACCCTTTGTAGTTATCTGGAGCAGCTGCAGTGGGTGATAGGCTCCATATGCCATAGTCTTGCTTTACCAGTGTTGCTTTTTCTTAGCTTTGGCGAAGGCCTTATCAAAAGCATCCTCCAATCAAGAAGCCATTGATTGTGGTGGTAGGAGAATGTGTGTTAATGTTGCACAATTGAACATTGTTTAAGTAAAAGTAGTTGACTACGATATTGTTAAGTTAATGAACTGGTGTGCATGAACTCAGCTTCCCATTCATGCACTGTATGGTTGAAAGTATGTGGATACCGGACCATTAAATTCAGATGTCAGTTGAACATCCAGTTCTAAAACTACGGATGTTAATATTGATTTAACCCATCTTTGTTGCTATAGTAACCTCCACTCTGGGATGTCTTTGCACTAGATTTTGGAACATGGCTGTGGATTTACCCATTCAGCCCCAAGAGCTTTAGCAAGGTCGGGCACCAATGTTGAACGAGGAGGTCCGGCTTGCACTTGTTCTAGTTCATGCCAGAGATATTCAGTGGGATTGAGGTCATGGCTCTCTGCAGGTCCTTCAATGTCTTCCGCTCAAACAGCAACCCATGTCTTTATGAACCTTGCGTTGTGCAATGGGGAATTGTCATGCTGAACATGGAACTTTTCATAGTTCTTAGAACTGTGAGAGGAAGTACACCCTTTTTTGTGTTTGCACTGCAGTAACAGAACAAGTATAGTTTTTAGAACACTATTTTTAGGTACTTCAGGTTAGGTACTCTCCAAGCACAGTAGGAACCGTGTGCGTGTGTACATACACGGTGAATGCTCCAGACGTAAGTGTAGTGAGATTCTTCAAGTCCAGCAGTGGTTGTTTCTTTTTATTAGTCAGTGTGCACTACAATAACAGGATAAAACGGACAGAAACTTGTACAAATGCACTTGCTTAAACAAAATCCATGTGAGAGCATGTGCTAGTTGATGAGAGATGAAGCTGAAACTTGAAGAACAGATGAGAGAAGCTGAAACTTGAGGTGGAGTGATTGGCAAACTGAAACAAACAAAAAAAATGCTGTAAGAGAATCCATGTGGCAGAAACGTAAACAAAGAGGAAGAGCAGAACACTTCAGGGGCAGATATGTGACCTAGGGTCAAAATCATCACTAAGCGCACGGAAAGATCATCATTACCAGTGGATTTTCTAATTGCCAGATAGTCTATATCAAAAATCCTCGTATTGAGCAGCCTTAAATCCATATAAAACCTTGGCAGTGTAAACAACTCGGCGTTAACGTTAAATGGATGAATGAATGAATAAAAAGACAGACTTTCTTGCGCCTACATGCGACAGATATTGAGTGTTTAACATTTAAAAGATGTACTTAATGTGATGAAAGCATTTTTCCCCCCCATCATTCAGAGTTCAAATCCTCGTAATACCACACTCTTTCAGGGCTGGGAGTGCTGGCATCTTCCATCTCCCCTGCAAGTTAGACCTTTTTAATTTTACTACATTAAATGTTTTGATTTTTGGGTTATGTTACATGAGCCTATGCCATCTGTAGACGAGATAATAATGCACAAAGCGTGCTATTAAAGCACAACTTAATTTTATTCCCCATAAAAATCACATATTAAGTGTATATTTATAGTCTACTAAAGAGCTTGTGGCTTAACTCTGTTACTGCAAATAGATGAAAAATGAATTGAGGTTTGCATTTTACAAATATATCCAAAGATAAAGGGTGATTTAAGTCCATGGGCAAGTCTAAAGCATTCCTTTTCAGCTGCTCTGAGGTCAGTTCAACATGGCTGATTGGGGCATGGGATGCAGTGCAGTTTTCCACACAGTGGACTTGAGCCTGCCACCACGTTCACTGTTTCACGTCGTCGTTTCCTATTTAAACGTGACCGCTGCAGAGGTAAAAAAGAAAAACCTTCCGACCGATTGAGGTCTGGAATTCTGCGTCCGCATGACTAGTTACGGCCGTGGTTTGAAGGACGTGAGCTGACGTTACAGTTTTAAACATAGAAAGGCTTGTTTTCTTTTGTATGAAATAAAGTACAATACAGTTTAATCATGATTTATTTTTTGCTAATTCCTCAACTAGTAGAAGTAGAACAATGATAGTTTTAGCCGTTATCATGCAGCCCCGGTGAGCGTATCTGTGACTGTTAGCAAGTTTCTTTCAGCAAATCGTATCGGAGCAAATATGTCTAAAGGTTTTTGGGTCTTTGTTTTTGGGTCTCGTCATGTAATGGCGGCGCGAGCGCAGCTCGCAGCAGCCACTCCGGATCTGAAAATCGTGCTTTTTTTGTTTTATTT
>JAQMYM010000001.1:17712036-17747248 GCA_030014255.1 Parauchenoglanis ngamensis
TGTATGTAGCACTTGGTCCTGGAGAAATGCTGTCTCATCTCACTGTACACTGTATTACATGTATATGGTTGAAATGATAATAAAAGCCACTTGACTTGACTTGTCTTTAGAGATGAGTGGTAAGTCAATGTGATTGACTTTGTGCTGTTTTCTTGCAAGCCGCATTGTAGAACTGACGAAGGCTTTTGCATGAGCAGCAAAGAGTCTTTCGCGTAACAGCACAAGTCACCTTGACCTACTTCTAAACCGCAAAGGTGGTGAATCCTACAGCTCAGATGTACCGCTTGTGATGGGCAAAGAATAGAGTTGTTAGATATATAAGCAGTCTGTCACTGCAGAGCTGAAAAGAGCTGATCCGATTTTTGTGTTGCACGTCAAGCTGGATGTGTCCAGGTTTTGCACACGTGGACGTGTGTAAATGTTGAATTGCTGAATATGACAATGCGATTTATGGCCTTTTTCTGTTTGTTAATGAAATGTCGTTGTAATATTTCCATGGATTATAGTTGCAAGCGGTAACTCGTGGAAGTCTTCTCTCCTAAGAAGATGAGATTTATTCTTTCCACACTCGTTACGTGCGCGCACACATGGTCCATTCATGCAATCCAATCCGCCATGTGCCTTCGCATATAGGAGCTAAGTTTAAAGACTTAAGCACATTCGCACAACTGTGACCACAGCTTGGACTGCTGCCTCAGGAAAGGCGCAGAGGTGAGTGTGTGTGTGAACGGATCGCCTTTCCCGGGCCTTTAGCTCAGCTGCAACGATATGTCACGATATGGCCTTTCTGTCAGAGAACAGCTCCCCTCCCCCTCCTCCCCCCTCAGGCGCCAGCATGGCTTCTCCCCAATCCCTCCATCCTGAAGCTGCTCAGTGAGAAAATGCACATTTTATACTGGTTACATTTGTATTGGCTATATAAGATCAGTCACATAGGCACATTATGAATGGGCCTGTGTGTGTGTGTGTGTGTGTGTGTTTTAATGCCCTCCTTTAAGGATATGAATGAGCGCTTTATTGTAGAGCAGTTTGCATCAACCTGAGGCACTGTCTAATCTTTGTGGGAAGCAAAAGTGCCCCATTGTCTGGCATTAGCATGCTCAATCTGTCAACTATAATACAAATCAAATTTCAACTATCCCTTTGCTTCCAAATTGAAAGAATCCTCCATTTATTTCACAGGTGCTTTCGTTCGTCTTAGTTTGTGGCTTTGTTGTGGTTCAGAATAACAGGATCCTGAGCGCTCGTCACTTGCCCCGATTACCCTGGAGGAAGCTCATCATATCACCAGTTGTGGTTTGAGCTCCTCTGCAGACAGACGCTGATGCTGTGAATCTGTAGTAGTTTTGTGGTGCAAATGCAGAAAACCCCCCGATTAGTCAGATTTGATATTCACGTTCATGAAAAGGGTTTTTTTTTTTCTTTTTTCTTTTTTTAAACTATTCTTGTTTTGCTGCTTTGAATTTCGCAGGCCTTCAAAAGTTCAGAAATGCAGGAAATCTTTTTTTTTTTTTGGTTCTCTCGTGCACTCAGGCTCATATTTCCATTAGCAAGTGGAGCAGCTCAGCTGGCGGAAGCTGTCAAAAAACTTGCACTGGCAACATATGGTGGAGTCAGCTGAGCCCCCGAGCGGGAGGTGGGGCCAGAGCTAGGCGGAGAGAGAGGCAGTGCAGTAGGAGGGCCTTCACAGTCGCCCGTGAGTTCACCGAGTGCATCATGCTATAGATCTTTGTGTGCAGAACAGCAGGCCCTCTGTTAATCCCGAGAGGAAACGTTTCATGCAATCGTGCTGCTACGTCTCAGTGTCGAACATGGCTTTCTTGCGGGGAATCACCGACTTATGTAAATGGGCCTGATTTGTTTTTCCTAGCAAGTGTGAGAACATGGATGGGTCTGACACAGTGGAAGCTTGTGTTTACGGTTAACACCGTGCCGTTGCCTGAGCGTTACCACGGTTCCCCTGCAGATTGTTCCTGCGCTACTGCTGTACAAAATGTTCGAGGTGATGAATGAGGGATTTTCCATTACTAAAGAATTGCTTGTCTATAATCGTAGGCAAAGCAGATTCCACCTTAGGCCCATAGTAAAATGTTTTCAGTTCATTTAAATCTCAGGAAACGCAGAAGAGCCTTCGTTTATAACTGTGGCGAGTTAGAAAAACTAGACGGTTAAAAGACAGGAACGGAGAGAAACTAAACAGTCACACAGAACTGCAGCAGGCTCATCATTAAAGCTTTAAAGCTGCACTGTGTAAAGAAGGAGAATTAGCCATTAAATTAAGTATTCGCTCAAGTCAGACAACAAAAACAAAACCCCTAGAACTATTAAACCCCCAATGAATAAATGAGGATAAGTGCAGGCTAGGCTTTTCAGAAGTGACCCAGGAATATAAAGGTGAGGTGAGGGGACTTGTAGTACGATATTTAAATAGTTTGCTAGCTAACATGGTGGTATTGGATATCAACGGGACTGAGAGTAGAGGACGATGTCTATATGATCAAAGCTTGTATTAGAGAACAATGTCCATGCTTGTGTTCAAGATAAGTGCAGTATCTCAGGAACGACCCACTGGACGTTTGTAGGAGTAGGAACTAACATTATAACCAGCAGATGAAATGGTTCAAAACAGGGGCAGCAAGGTCAAATGTCTTAAACAGATTTTCATCACTAGCTTCCTTCCTTATATTTTAAGGGCATTATACAAATCAGTAAGAAGAAGGACTAGACTTTAAATCTTTCAGTGATGGAGGCCTTCCCGTTGTCGCCGTTGGCATTGGAGTTCCACTTGCTTTCACTTTATCTTTGAATTGTAAAGCAACCTTGAGCATAAGAAAGCTGCGGCATAGTTTATTTATTTTACTCGTTTTATCACCGATTGCAATCCTAGCTGTCTGTTATTCTCAGAGCCCTTTTTCAGTGCTTCTTTATTTCTTTTTGCGTTTCATACTTTGCTGAAGCATGGTATTAATGGTATTTTTAAATCAAAATCATCCTGACTGGTGGAGAGAGTGCCGAATGCGATGTTTGCTTTATCGTTACACAGTGCTCTTTGTGCTAAGATGACTTTAGGAAGCTCTGACTGTTAGATGTCCGTTAGAATAAATATTTAACTGCGACTGTGACCGCTACGTCGGGTTTTAATTTTTAAAACCGTCTTCTAATACTTTTTGAACGAGTGTTAAATCGTTCCTTAAAACCTGATTTATTCTCACGGGCGAGCGGCACAAATAATTTTTTACTCGCAGTAATATATTTCTGCCAGTTATTTCTCCAAATTACCCCCAAGAATGAGCTTCTGCTTTAATATGTGTTGTAGTAATAAAATCCTTTTTCAAGTGTCTTTCAGATGTAGTGGATATCCGGTTGCTGTAGTACACGAAATAATTAATCTAGCATTAAACAGTGTCCTTTTTACCTTTTGTGAGAATTTTACGGTCTTGAGGATCAGTTATGATTTCCTATCTGGATCAAGTCTCAGCGTGCCTGTCCTGTTTCTCTCACACACACACACTCACACACACACACACACTGGATCCTCACTGCCGTTAAAATTTGCATTGCAAATTCACAAGAGCTGTCTTTCTGGAATCTGTCTGAATGATCATATCTGATTGTCCTGCCAACAGTTTTAAAGTTTTCTCACTTATCTGTAACGGTTGTGGTTTTGTCTGTGCTTGTGTCGAGTAGATTGGGGCGCACCGAGCTCTGGTTTCACAGCCCAGCCGTCCCTCATTCCGTTAAAGGAGGCACAGTTATCTGAGAAAACGGACACCTTTCAGGACAACAGAGCGCCTCGGGGGGGTTTCCGCTGCTTTACCTAGAAGTCCATGTGAAGCTGTGCGGGGCTGATTTATAGGCTTCCACAGCTGCAGAACGCCTAGAGGACTCCTAGGAAAAGTCGTTTGTTTAAAATTACATAAAGAGCACCTAGATCGTAGCGGACGGGCCGTTTTCTTCCAGTGAGAAGCATGGTTTTTATTTATTTATTTATTTATTGCATGTGAAATTTGTCCCACAGAGCTCTTTGGTGAAATGAAATTTCTTAGCGTGATCACGTTCCGTGCGATTACGCGTCCTCCAGAGCTTTGGGCTTAATAAACGAGTGCAACTGGCAGCGCTCCACACATCTGCCCCGCCACCAGCCACATGAAGAGAATGGGCGTATTGTTGTGGTGCGAACGCGAAAAACAATGTTGCGTTCTGTTTTCATAAATATTTGACTGTTCGACGAAGGCTTCTGGTTGAGACCATAGACGTGACTCACGACAGGCAGGTCACGTTCATTTCCGCCCTTGCCTACTTCCTCTCTTTCTCGCTCCTGTTCTCCAGCTCTGTCATGAAGGGCCTGCTACTGTTCTGGAGCGAAGCCTGCACGGAGGATGACGGGGACACCGCAGGACTCGTGATCTTTTGCCGTTTGCCTTAATGGTGAGCAAATCTCAAGAGCACGGCATTCCACAGCGCCGCCTTGTTTTAGGAATTGGCCACGTGTTTAGTCCATTTGAAGTGAAATCCCTGGTGCGATGCGTGCACAGCAATCCCAGTCAGACCTAAACAACCTGTCCGAGAGGTGGTCTCAGCCTGTCCCAAGCAAGAAGTAGAGTAAAGCGGAACGTCACGTGTTCTAGATATAGATAAAATATGCACATTTGAGCTGCGAGGCGCAAACCGATCTGCTGAATGTGATGTTCTGGAAATTAAGATCGATGAACAAAAAAGTGAAAGTAAATGCTGGATGCAATACACAATGTGTTTCACGTACTTATATAATCGTTTATTTATACAGAAGACCGTGTTCTTCGTGCGTGGGTCATTTTGGTGTGTACCTTTTCCCCCGTTCTCTGTACGTCTGAAGTGTCCGAGTACATTTTCGGCTCTACGTGCCCCTCTAGCAAACGAACCAAAAGTATTAGTTTCACTCTGATTCATTTCAGACTCTGTGAACAGACTGATAGGTATGAGGCTAGGCAGAGGTCAGGGTTTTTCTCTTGACACCTATTTATTATCTCCACTAATGATATGAGCATATTCTCTTCTCTAATCTTACATCTTTTCCACATAATGCTGACCTGACTTTAAAATTTTTTTTTTGTCAGAATCAAACACAAATGGAATAGCACCACCGTGCACAAGTTGAGGCATAGCTCCATGTTGCAGCCCTTTTCCAGATTTTCAAGCAGAGCAGGAAACAAAGGAAATGCCAATCCTGTTGTCTTGCATGTTCAGTCGTCAGGACACGACGAGCAAAGCTCGAAGCTCTAAAGGTTAGATACGTCACCAAATATGATGATCTGGCTGATTTAACAGGAAACGGGGCGACCAATAAAACGCTGCAGGATCTCCTTGATTCTCGCAAAGATGGCGGGGAATTCTAATTGATTCCTGATTGATTTCTGAAATTGGTCCTTTGACTGTCAGTGCCGTCACCACAGCCGGAACAGCAGACCTCAGCATGTCCAACAGCAACAGTGATTAATGTCGTTAAAAAGGAAGCGTATATATTTTTGCACGTCCGTGCGTTAACGCCGTGAGGTCTGCTTCCTGTTTTTTTTTTAGCCGAGCCTCAGTAATGTTCGGTCCTAACGTTTTTAAATCTTCTATGTGAATCATAGGAAAGTAATTGAATGCCAGACTATGAGCCATCGTTCAGTCACCAAGCAAAACTTCTGCATTATTTTAAAAAAAAACAAAACAAAACAAAAAAAACATGTTCTGCAAAGTGCAAGAGGGCAATTTTGGGATTTCGAAAAATGCATTCAGCGTGGTCTTTGCTTAACAGAAAACACAATTTAAGTGTAGGTCCTAGACGCAAGATGTCCAAAGTCTCGAGCGCATTTTAAATGAGACGCTGCACTTCGTTTGTGCGTTTTGTTTTCTTTTTGGGGCGCGTTTATTTAGAAGCAGGTCCGTTCAAAACGAGAGCCGAAAACTAATCGGTTCGCCCACCGAGAACAGCCTTTAGCATTTTTCTATTGGACGTCTGTGGCACAAAATGACGCTTGGTTTCACGCGAAGGCAAGCAATCACTAATCAATCAGCAGATGAGTCGAAAGCATCCTTTGATCTGAATATGCAGGGGGATTTTGACTTGGCTTTTTGTTCTTTATTTCAGCACTTTCAGCTCAGTCATCTGAGACTTTTGCTTTTAAACTGTGTCATGGAACATCGGTGTCATGAGATGAACACAAAGTGCAGGTCAGGCATGCATATCTAACACACACACACACACACACACGCCGCTTTCCTGTCTTCAGCAGCACCTCCCGAGAGCGACCATTACCCGATCCTGTTACTCCACCCGAGCCGGAATTGGAACTAGGCTGCAGTTTGATTGAGGTAAATGAGTTCTCCGAGACCACTCGACTCTCGCTGGATGAAATTCATTTGCCTGAGTGGTCTGAACTCTCAGATTAGCCTAATTACATGACGGAGTTGCGCCGTTTCATTTTCTTACTCGTGACAGTGCCTCTGCTCCGCTTAACTCGGGACAAGAGTCTCATATCACAGTTCTCGAATGTCTTTCGAAGATGTATGATCTGCTTTATGATGTGCCAGAATTTAAAAAAGAAAAGAAAAAAGTTTTGATTATATAGAAGGGGAAAAAAAAAAAAAAAGAATAAGTGTAAAATCCCAACAGCTGCCTCCAGCCAGTAATTAAATTGATAAATAAAACCAAAAACCTGAGTCCAGAGATTGTGAATTCAAGTCCCAGCAATGCCACAGCCCTCTGTAGCAGCGCTCTCTGTCTTGGAGTGATGCCATACTCTCGCTTTCTCTCCCCCGTCAATCACAGCGACAGCCAATCATGTTCGTCCGTGAAGTCGTGTATACTGAAGAGGGCAGATAGCACGTTCTTCCGAGTGTCTCACGCCGCCCTGTGGTGGTCCAAACGGATGCAGTAGGCTGGCTTCAGGTGTCTGTCAGGAATCAGATGTTCGCCATCACCCTCCGCACCCACCCAGCTGGTGGCTGTCGTATGACAGGAGGGGTGGCTGGGAATTTCCAGGTGACCAAATAAAGAAAGATTTACACACAACTTTCTCACACCCACACAATATTTTGTAGCGTGACAATACATTGATCTAAAACATTTAATAATATCTATGAAAGCGTATCACGACGTCGCTTCACAGGATCAATAATATACATCATATGTCCTATTGCCCAGCCCCCTTCTTATGTGATGGAAATACAGCTCTGAAGAGTCAACAGGAAGCGCTGATCGTAGCGCAGAAGATAAAAGCGCAATCTCCCCACCCAGGAAATGTTTACTATCTGTTTTAGATGTGCAATCAAAGGTGAGAACTCAGACTGATGACTCACAAGATAAGCGCCAGAATCGTTAACATTTTAAGGCACTCCATCTCCTGTTGTCTTGTTTTATTGCCATTTAAATGGCGAACACCACACACACACACACACACACACACACACACACACGTACATGCAGTATATATGAGGTAAAGATGTAACTCTGCCTCTAACCTCAGGTTCTTTCATGCTTTAGTGCTCAGTTCAGTTCTGTTTCTCTGCACTTGATTGAGCAGCACATATTTACGTTGGGGATTTTGCTCTGACACTTGCTGACTCTTACTCACTCTTTCCTTCATGGGGGGACCCCCCAGCCCTACCACTGCACCCCCCTTTTGCTCTGGGTCACGTCCAAATTTGTAACACACACCCCGCATCATTTGAATAGACCGTAGGAGTTTCCAACTGCGCAGAGACACCTGAGCCATGCCGTCTTCTCTGGAAACAGAAAACCCAGTCTTACTACGGATTTAAAAATAGCCCGAACGCAGCCATTCATTCATGTTTTAAACATTCCTTCTGGCCGCGGAAAGACCGTACAATAGCGCCGTTCTACGACACTCGAATGAAGACGAGAGATCCTGTGCTCATGTCGGAGTTTAACGCTCCGAACGGCTGAAACCGTACCTTACGGCTCACGTCTTCCTTGGAGGCCCGTCTCATGTTTGCTGTTCATCTTCCTGCCTGGTTTATGGAACGCTAATAAATTTCAGTTCAGCCCCGAGGCATGTTTGGATAGTGTTGTAAATTTTAGACGTGTGCTTGAGCACTGTTGCAAAGCGCAACCTGTCATAAGCCGCTGTAACGGTCTGTCGGGTTTGTTTTAGAAACCAGTGTTAGCCGTGTTGCCACTTTTTTTTTTTTTTTTTTGGGAGGAAAAAAATGACCGCACTCCAATGCAGTTGAATGCTCCGTTCTGATTGGTCAGGAGGTCTTGATTCATTTTCTGTGGCTGCAAGGTTTATATTAATGAGCTCAGATGCATTATTATTTCCACAGTAAAAGCTCACACGGACGCTTGTAGAACAGAAGCTGCACATGAACGTGATCGTTGATATGGTGGACTTTTCTGTTTGTTTCGCATTTTTGGAAGGAGTCTTCAGTGTCAGCACTTAACCGTCAACGTTGTTCTGACAGGGCTTGCAGTTTCTTGACAGCATGACAAGCTACAATTTTTGTGTTCATTTCAAGACATGGAGAGGTTAGCCAGGGGACCGCAACATGCAATATATGTACACCCCAAAAAAAAAACCCTGCCAGCATACAACACCACTGTGAGACAAAAAAGAACCTGTTTAAAACCAACTTTGTTAATCCTTTTATTTAACATCCACAAAAAAAGATTAACAAATTTTTACAATCTTAAAGTTTCAGTTCCCATCAAATCAACTGTTTCCGTTCAGATTGTAATTATAAAAAATAATTATGGCATTTATTTTTATTGCTTTTGTAAAAAGGGATATCAGTATTTGTATTTTCTTATTGCTCAGTACAAAGTATGTCATTCTTTAATTAATGAAGTGTAATTGTTGTCATGGTATAAAAGTAGATAAACCACATTTGGGATGTTTTTGTAGGAAAATAATCCGCTCCGCTTCACACCGGGCCACGTCACACTTCCCTTTCTAAAAACATGACCGTTCATGACCCATCTTCCTTTCTTACTGTGGTACATAACAGCTATTTATTGACGTTCTAGTTTAAGGAAAAGCACAAGTGACTAAGCACAGCATAGACTTGGCATCGTTTTTCTCGGCCTTGTGATCAATCACAAGGCCATCGTTTGCCCTTTCGTTGCATTCTTCAGAGTGCACTCGTGAATCCGGCCGACTGAGAAGGCCCTCTCATGTGAACCGTGTGTGGAAAAAGCGTGCGTATGAAACCGGATCTCCTCCAGGCCTGAAAATGGAGTGAGAGAAGAGGATGTGCTCACCGTGACTGAGCGACATGACCGAGCAGGTGGTTGAAAAAAGGCCAAAGCGAAGGTCCTGTAACACTCCGACCCCTTTTCACATGTTTAACCCATCGGCATGCCGGACTTCTTTGAAAGTTCCTCAGGTGTTTATTGCACATGGACACCGTGTCCCTTCATTATCACCCAGTCAGTATTGCCTGTGATACTGGCTATAATCAGGTATTAATATGTAACAGTGTAATCAGTCAGGGAGAAAGGGGCGTGTCCAAGTCTCATGTCCAGGTGAACTAGTTCTCATGTGCCACTGCTCAGCCTTTATTGACTTTCCCTCTCTCACACTTTCACTGCGCTTTAATATGTAGGTCACTGTGCATATATACTCTCCACTCGTGTGTGTTTGTACTTTCAGATGGAGTTTATTAATCCTCACCTATTGTTCACTACTCCAGGAAGAAGTCTTAAAGTACAGTGAAATACTTTCCTCCATATTCCTTCCTTCGAGCCTTGATCACCGAGCCACTGATTATAGCAGTTTGCAAAATGTCACTTTAACACCGTTCAAATTGTCATCTCAATTAAAAAAAGGAGAAACCGCCTAAAATCAGGGGTGGATCTGCGTTACAGGTACTGAATCTTATGTTAGACTGCATAGCGTTATTATTAACGCTGGTTGTTAGTCGTTTTTTAAGGCGTTTGCAAGATTTGAGAAAGAATCGAAGCATTCAGTTGGAATTTATAGCCTGTCTTGGTGATAAGCGGATTCTTCCACTTTCTCTCTCTCTTTCTCTGCCCACTTCCTTCTTCAGTTTACTGTAGTAACAGATGAAGTGGGTGATAAGAAATGTGCAGTTTTTGTCTTTGTCTCTTTTTCTTTTTCCTAAAAGATTCACCAGTCTTACTTTCCATCGCGGATCTATTTAAAGTGCTCAGCTTGTATTGGGAGCAGCGTCAGAATCCTGGCCCTTCAGATGGCCACAGGCCACTAACAAGCTCATTTTACACACACACACACACACACACACACACAGTCATCCATCTACTGCACAACATATTCCTACTAGAGTTCACCTTCACCTCACCTATTTTTCAGCTTTTTCTATGCCAGTTTTTTTTCTGCACCATTGTCTGAATGTTCTAGTCCAGATGTCTGTACTTTCAAAGAACTATTTTTACCCTCGTCCCAGTTTAAAGTGTGGAATGCTAGAGAGTTGAACGCGGTCCTAATATGATCCGCTTGCTCCCTGTGCGTGTGCGTGCGTGTGAGTGTGAGAGAGACTTGGCTAAAACACTAAAGATCTAGCAGATGATAATGATCAGTGTTTGCAGAGCAGCATCTCCATCAGTGACCCATGTGACTTCCTCGGGATGAGTGCGTCCTCTTGATCATTTGAGCTAGCGCGTTCACCTATTTTTATCCCGTCCTGGCTCTCGCCGCGCTGGCGTAGCTCCAGCCCCGTGCTCACTGAGGCAGCTAGTCTGAACCTCTATGTTTATCGTTCGGATGTTTCTGCTCATGATTGGTTTCGGATTCACTAACGCAGGTCCCTTTTAGACTGAATTGGATCTTGGCTTAACGTACAAGCGAGTCCATTCATTTCTCTGCGATAAAAGATGTAGTATTTGTTACGCCCTTTAAATATTGGACTAGTTTCACATGGCGGGTTGGAAGACCTGAATCAGTCATGTTTTACCTTCTGTTAAAATGACCGGTGGAAATAACCCAAGTCTGACGTAGCTGTAACAAGATTCTGTTACATCCTATAGGAAAAAAGCTTTTGCGCATCTTCAAGTTTTAGGAAAGTCCCAGCACTGGTTATGGTTATTCAAACCTGCTAATGATCAAGCGCAACTAATAAACTCGAGCATCGCTACTAAATTAAGTTGGAGTTACAGTCTCACTGCCTGTGTGCCATCCTGCCATGTTGGATTTGCAAGCGATGATGAACGTGGCATTACACTTGCCAGACAGCAACTAGACACTTCCTTTGTCTTCAGACAGCGGAGTGAAACGTGTGTCAGCTTGAAACGAGAGAAAGGTGAGAACTGCCATCATTGCCATGATGCTTTAGGTTAAGACATGCATGTCTGACAAAAACCTCAGCCGCAGACGAAAAGAGTCGCCTCTTTGTGAAGAGTGATGTTGCGTAAGCATTGGGAACGCTGCTCACTGACAGACAACCCTGCTGGCTAATTGCACCACATTCCTCTTTGCTGCTCCAGTTTTGTGGTCGACTGACTTGCTAGCCTGTTGTGGATTTATGTATTTTTCTTAATGATCTATTGCGTCAGTTCAAACCTAACATCGCCAGGTATGACAAAGGATTAAAGAACGTGTCCCGTTCTGAAACCGTGGAACTGTCACGACCTGCCTCTTTTTCTCTGGCGCCGAGCCGAGCGCAGGGCAACGCTCCCAGATCTTACGCTTCAGCATCCCGCACACTGTCGGAGCTTGTGGAATGTTGGCCTGCTCGCTTACCGCTTGGGTGGGAGAGTGAAAGCTCATGGTAACCAAACTTGGCGCGTTGATCGAAGAGTTTGAGCTACACTGTGTGTTGTCTGGACACCCACTCAGAAGTAGTGGCATTGACAAACGATAAACTTATTAGCCAGCTCACTACACAAGTAAAAGCTCCATAGTATAAGTATATATTAAAAGCTCCATAGCAATGAGATAATGTATGGTGAGCTAATTGGGTAGTTAAGTACATTAGTACAGACTAAGTACAGTAAATGAGTATATGATTTTCATCATAGACATGATGGCCCCATTAAGTTATGTGAACTTATTTCTACTGCTTAAACATGGTCCTGACAAGCTTTCAGAAACTAATCTCAAGAACAAGTCGTTGAATGTTCATAGGCTTTATATGTAATTAATGTCATAACCAGCAGATGAACTGATAAGACTTTACAAAGGGTGTTCACAGCCAAGTCTGAAATTTTATCCATAACTTCCTTCCTGTTCGTCACGCAGAGATGTTGCTTGCATTGAATGTTTGTTTGTATAAGACGTACACAGAGTTCTCATTATAACCAGCAGATCCAAATGGGGTCAAGGTTACAACAAGGTCAAGTGTCCAAAATAGTTTATTTTTCAATAGCTTCCTTCCTGTTTGATGTATATTTTAAGGGTGTTTCAGACGTGCACGTTAGTAACAAGAAGGACTGGATGGTGGTGGTGGAGGCATTCGCATTGAGGCTGTTGGTGTCGAGTTATACCTGCTTACGGGCAACTACGAATAAATAAATAAAAATAAAACAAGCCTATGTACATGGGGTTTGCTCATGAGCATGCACCCGGGCTAGCGAATTGTCCGCACGCGCATTACGTACTTCTGATTTAAACCCGAAGCTTTTTTTGGTGATTTTTCCATCAGTTTGTGATTTACGCTATTGCATGATGTTCCGATGTCTCATAAGTGGTGGCTCAACAGTTAAAGCTCTGCGCTACTGATCAGCTGCTTGGGGGTTCAAGCCCCAGCACCACCAAACTGCCACTGTTGGGTCCTTGAGCATGTTGGACGCATGAGAGAGAAGCGCATGAAATCACTGAACCATTGAGCGCCCTCCTTTTCATGATGCCCACAAGAACAAGCAGGCGACGAGTATATCCGGGAAGGCATTTTTGTGTGTGTGTTTTGGGGCTGTGACATTTTGCACCACTGGTGGGTCGACACCAGCTCACTCTGAATCATACAAGACAGGCACAAGCCACTTGAAACCCTGATGTCAGACAGTAACTTCCTCTACTGACCGCTTTAAAAACCCAAGCTTTTAGGGTTAGTATGTGTAGGTAGAAATTCCTAGTATGAATTATCCACACACGCGCACACACACACACACACACACACGCGTGCACGCACACATTGTTCAGGATGAAAATGACATGAATACTGCATGCATAATGTGCCACTTGCATACATTACATGAGTTATTGGCACTTTGTAGCCTGGCGCTTGCTTGTTAGGGGGTGACTTGTTTACAGGTGCTGCTGTGAGCTCGTTTGACTTGCCTCAGAAGGTGAACTGAAGTCAGGTGAGTTCTCACAGTGTAAATATGCTAACAGATAGCAGAGTCACGTGGCCGGTTAGGCATTAGTGTGTTTTATTTTGCCATGTGTGGGAGTACGAGGGCCAGCACAATATTAACTGAGTAGCTTGTGAGCCACTTGGATGGTTTGGATAAAGGATTGAAACTTGTTGCGTAAGACAGCGCAACATGTCAGATTGTAACTACATGCACACAAAGCAGAAGTTCTGTACACACACACACACACACACACACACACCATGCCGTAATGTCTCTCTCACTGCACATTCACTAAACGAAGCATCTTTTTATTAAGACACAAACGGGTAGGCTTTGCTGAAGGACAGATCTCGGCTTTTTTTTTTTTTATTATTATTTCTGAACGCAACACAATTATGATTTTCTTTCTTTCTTTTTTTGACTCATAGTCATGTGTATGGGTGGCACGGTAATGCAGTGGGTCAATGGTGTGACCCCGTTATTGCCTGTTTGGAGTTTTTGTGCATGTTTACACCACATCTGTGTGGGGTTTTTTTCCCTCCATGTTGTCTGGTTTCCTCCTACGTCTCAAAAACATACCAGTAGGTGGATCAGTTCTGCTAAATTGCCCTGGATATGTGTTTGATGCCCTGCAATTAACTGGCATCCCATCCATGATGTGTTCTTGGAACAGACTATGTGTCCACCAGTAGCCTGACCCAGAGGCGAATGAATTAAAGAGTTATGGCAATGCTAACTTTAATTTTGTTGGTGCGCTGCTATGTAATAAGCAAACAGGCATGCGGTTACTTCTCAGCGAGACTCACACATTCCTCATACTTTCACACTTCTTGCACTTCTTGTGCGTTACTGAGAAAGTAAGTGGTGACTCTCCATTTATTAATAATATGAATTGAAACAGGTTTGTAATGGATAACATTGTATTCTGACGAACACCAATTTGAGCTGCGTCCAAAAGCTCGTCATGGGTCAATAATAGGGAGCGATGAACGTAATCGGAACACCAGAAACTTTATTTGTTTATTTTTCCACTTCAGCCAAGCTTCATTTAAATTTTTTATTTTTATTTTTTTAACTTAATTCTCTAACGTGTCTTGCTTTTCTCTTCCAGCATAAAGTCAACATTGAGGTTTCTGGAATTTCTGGCTCTGGCTGACATCCAAGGCGTTTCCTCGAACTAACGGGTTAGCGACGATCCATGTACTAATAACGTTAAAGCTAATATAAACCAGCATTTGATAACACTAAACGCGTTGTATTGAATTCGTCCGCTTCTATTCTAATGATTCTGCTAGTTTGCTTCCAAATTCGACGGCGTATCCAGCTGATTTGAGCTCCTTGAAATCAGAGATCCTGAAATGTAACAGTGAAATAAATTCCCCAGACCCCCAGCAGTACAGATTTATTTCATGAACATGACTTAAATGTGTGCAATAACGGTTTTTGTCCATTTAGTCAACCCTTTAGAAAAGAGCATTTTATTCCAGAACGTTCCAACAACAGAATGTCTCGCGCTCATATTCTTTATAAATCTGTTGCGGTTTAACAGATATAAACCAATTTGAGGGGAGAAATGGAATTAAAATGTACTACATTTTGATGCACATGTAAATGTACTAAATTTGAGTTGCTAAATTTAAAGTAAATTAATCAAATTGATCAGACTGAGATCAGACTTTAAGCTCCGTTCTTTCCAGGGTGCAGATCGAGTTACAGGAGTACTACCGGGTACTTAAATCTATCCATGCCATATTTTGGTCGACAGCAATGCATGTGATCTCACCCCTTCAGCATGTTGAAGCCCAACACAGTCGGGCCTGCGTGCTCACGCTGGGTCCTGGTGCCAGACTGTGACAGGTTGTAGGGACGGTTTTGGGAGAGGGTTTTTTTTTTTGTTTTTTTTTTTATGTTACCAAACAGTTATCAGTTCACAGGTGACCGGTACCCAAACCTACGAACCGCCGCCTTAAATTATATTTTTCCTCTTTTGAACTAGTGGTGCACGGTGCGTTTATTAACCGGCGATGTTGTGTAAACCCCTTTTCCAGCGTACGCTTGTATCGTAAAACCTTTACAGCTCTATTCAAATGTCTTTGGGAGATTTTCATGTAAAATCTCGACTGTGCTACGGTTGAATTTCCACTGAGCTAAAGTGAAAGTTTAAAGCTGAAATGGGTTACGCTTTAATGAGGAGGGGAATCCACGTCGATTGTTGCTCGGAGCTCTTGAAGCAGTTCTCAAACACTCCCACCTAAAGAGAAAAACCTTGTGGAGAAATGACAGTACACTCTCACTGACTCATCTGCCCGTGGACTTTTTAAGCTGTGGAGAGAAAGCCGAGTGGGAGGGCTTTGTGATTTCCTGCCACGTATAGCAAGCGTATATTCAGCTGAACACAACATATGTCACATCCTCCCCTCGCTTGGAAGCTTTTTTGTTGGTGAATGGCAACCCACTGGTTCTTACCTGTCAGGGCTGTGTGTGTGTGTGTGTGTGACGGTTCTCGCCTGTGACCGTTTAACCCACTGACTCAGTCTGGTGGGCAGAGACGAGCGTAGTGTGGTGGGGACCCCTGAGCTTGAACTGTTGTTGTGGCCTTTTACACGTACCATGACGCCAATCTACTCCAAACAGAAAACAATTAAAGCCGCTACACACAAAACGTTAGCTACAATAATATCATGGCCTGGGATTAGCAGGCAATTAATGATAGAACAGCACAACTTGGCCACTTCGATCTGATTTCCATTTGTTCTGTTTCTCTATCAGTGTCAGTGAGTAATTATAATGAATTAAAAATGCATTAGGTGTTCATTATAAATCTGCAGTGGATTAGATTAGTCTTGCATCTCATGGCTCCTCTGCAGCGTTTTTAAGTTTTTACACTTATTTATAATGCCCATAATGTTTCAGCGTCACAAGTATATCTGGAGAGAAATGTTCAGAATCTTTTCGATGTCACGTTCCAAACTCCTTTAAAAAGTCTTCATGCACTATTAACCAGAAATACTCGAACGTCTGAGTATGAAACTGACTTGACCGCAGTCGGAGAGACACGATGCTGCCAGATCAAACCTTGCAGCCCAGAGAACACGCACTGCTGTGGACTCTTCTCAGAATAAAAGCCATGATGCCGCTAGTACTAATGAACATACTAAAATCAAACACTAAGGAGGCTGTTCATGATGTGCTTGAAGCCGAGAAATACACGCCTCATTCAAATCCACCCTCCCTTCTAATATTTTCCGTCACCTCACATTGACGGTTCGCTAGCTAATATTAAACGCACACGTGATTACACCTGCATTTCCTTTCACGGTTAAATGTAAAAAAGGGGGGGGGGGAGCTAAATGTGATCGATGTACTACTAAACAAATCAAAGCACCGGAGTACTGAACTTGGACAAATTGTCAATATTCCTTTCTTTGACAACCTAAACATTTATTTATAAAGATGTTGTTCAGGTTTATTAGTTTAACCCGTGTGTACGTCCCGCCTGGACAAATGTAACCCTCTAAACACTCTGTTAATTCAGCATCAGTTATTCATGTCGTATCCTAGTATTCAGTAACTGCAGGGAAACTAATAGAGTGTTGGAATTACCACAAGAAATGATCTGTGTAACGTGTCATGCCTGAGCATACAGCATCGCAGCCTGTAGGATTAAAGCATTCGTCCCTGAACCTCCAGGAAGCGCTTTATCCTGCTCAGTGTTGAGGACTCCGAGGATCACCGGGTGTGACGCGGGGAAACGGCGTGGATGGGACGCCAGTCTAGAGCGTGAGGTGAACATGCGAAACTCCTCACAGACGAGCAAGAGCTCCGAAGCGGGGACCCTGGAGCCGTGAACACCGTGCCACACTCGGATTAGGTGTAATACGATGAAACAGTGGTAATACTATGTGTAATACTATGGGCAGTGGTAGCTCAGTGGTTAAGATGTTGGACTTGTGATCGGAAGGTCATGAGTTCAAATCCCAGCACTGCCAAGCTATCGCTGATGGGCCCTTGACTGGGCCTCAACTGCTCATTTGTATAAATGAGATATATGTAAGTCGCTCTGGATAAGGGCGTCTGCCAAATGATGTAAATGAAACGAGTTAATGGTGACGAATAATGGAGAACAGAAGTGTATGCACGTGTAGTGATTCTATATTCACGTACCTATAAACACACACCCCCAGTAATGGATCGTTTTGTTCATTGATCGTTTGTCCCTGTAACGTTTTTTTTGGCATGAGCCCGGCACCGGTTTCTCATCGCCGCGCTGCTGGAAACCTTTTACTCGGTTAATTAACTCTACAAACGTGTCGGTGTTGTATTTGCATACACTCCTAGCCTAGGCTTTTGTGTCCGAATGTGTTAGAATGTACGTGTACGCAGTTCATTAGTTAATTACTGGATCATGTTCTGTTTCTGCATTGTTGGCAACACCGTGTGCATGTCATGAGTGCAGTCTTTGATAAGAACGAGTGATTAAAAGGGGTGCATCAATAAAGAAGAAGCAACACTCATAGCGAGCCTGAGTATATATACACAGAAGCGCATGCGAGCAAACCTGGAGATATTTGCAAAACTAACACCGTTTTAAACGATTTTTAATATGTTGGATCGTGTAAAGCTTAAGCGGTGTCATAGAAACAGCAATAAACACATTGTTAAATATGATTCACAGCTGATTTACCTGGAAGAATCTCCCATTCGTTTCCTTTATTCTATTAAATTAAGTCGGACCCTCGAGCAAGACCACTAACGTCTAAACTCTTCGCTTCCGAACGCGCGCTCTGCTAGGCCAAAGACTTCTGCCCAGTGAAGGAATATAAATGTTCAACCTGTCAAAAAAAAAAAAGAGAGAGTCTGTCTGATCTCCGTGGTGTTCTGCGCTCACGTACAGCTCGAGCGCTGTTGTACTGATGGTGCATTGATAAGATTATGATGACTGTAGAGTATTTCTGTGGTTCGTTTTGTGCTCAGGTCTCCGTTTATGATCAACCGTTTACAAATGCAGTAAAACTGATCACTGACCAGGTTCAGGGCAGAAACACGGCCCACGCAGATAAACACCCTGACTCATAGCAAATCCCCCAAGCTGACAGGTTTATTTGTTTTTGAAAATGCCCTCATTGATTTGAAGCAGCGTGTAGGATCCGTTTCGGTTCCTTAATTACTGGATGCGACGGCTTTGAGTCACGCATATTAATGAACCCCAGTTCTGATTGTCAGCCAATCATTTCCCAAAATCAGATTCATGTCAAGTTAAAAAAAAAAAAAAAGAAAAGAAAAGAAAGCTTTTGGGAAGCTTTGCATTTGAGAAAATGTTCTTCTTTACGGAAATCACTGCAGGACATTCTTCATCTTGTTCAAGTGCAGAAGCTGTGTTTTGTATTTCAGGATAAATGTGATCTTTGATTGGAAAAGGAGCACAAAATCTGTTCTTCTACTTCACCACCCACGTTATCCGTATCATATCTCCGCTCTGTCAGCAATCTCTTTCCACCAATAATGCAAGTTGCATCGGATTCTTTATGAAAATTACGCTTGCAACAGCCAATTGGCAGATTTGCTAAAAATCATTGATAATAGTTGGCAGTGAATCGGACTGTATTACGAAGCGCAGTGTGACGCGTGTCACCATGACCTCGCCTTTGAAAAGCGGTTGATGGAAATGGCGGCGTGCGTTACAGAGAGAACGGTTACAGAGGAACCGAATTCCTTTAAAGTACGAGAGCGCTTTTTCGCATGACACCACACCGACGGCCTCATGACATAAGTTGTGCTTTCGTGTGAGTAATATATTGATTTGTAACCATTCATTTGCGGCCAAAGTGAGAAAGCATGATGTACCAACTTGAACCGTGCTTATTAACCGCCGTTTATTCTTCTGAGTCGTCTATCCGGTGGGTTTTTTTTTTTTTTTTTTTTTTAAATAGCTGTTTGCATGTTTATGCTTAGATTTATGAAGATTTTCTGCTTTATCAGGAAACGTTATCTAATGCTACTTGGGACAACAAGTCCGGTACTTTTTGTGGCAAATCGATGCGTTCAAACAGCACGGTCTTGAACGATTAGTCGAATTTTTTGCACTTTAAAACAACGCGTTATGAAGCATGTGCATTGTGCAGTGTTTCTTAACATGTACAGTATATAATTCTGGACATGTTGCATGTCATCAAGTCTCCATTCTGCTTTTGGTTTTCCGGGCACTGAAACCTAATAGTCGAGTCTGAAGCACTGGAGTCGAATCCACACACCGAAAATGATTCGTGCACACACTCCCACACACACACTCCCACACACACACACCCACACACACACACACACACACACACACACACACAAAATAAATTCAGCATTAGAGTTATTTTAGGCTTGTGAAACAGGCAGTGGATGTTTTATTTTGCCTTTTATTTTGAATTTGGTTTATCTGAATTGAACAAATCAGGGCTTGAAATGCAGGTAAGATGTATTGTGTAGAAAATTGTGTTGAAATGCAGGTAAGATGTGTTGTGTAGAAATAAATAAATAAATAAAATAAGTCATGCATTCCATCAAGTTTTGGTGTCTCATTTGGTCGACATGAGCCCTTCATCATATTCACGTGGCATGTTCTGCAGTTAGAGTTCTGTGGTAGTGTTAATTGATTGAAATGCTGCAAGGAAATATTTTTAAGTAACTGTTTTGGTATTAAATATACACATACACACACACTACAGGCCAGAAGTTGGGGACCACCTTCACCTATTTTTTTTTATATTATTATTTATTTATTTTTTTAAACAAATGTAACTGGTTTTGAAGTGTAATGTAACAATATAATTTTAGCACAATTTAATGAATGCGCAAAGTAACTTGTGTCCAAACCCAGCACCTCTTCGTTCATGCAGACTGTTCTGTCTCATTCGCCGGACGCTCATTTCGAACTCGTCTCTTACCTGCACAATGGGAGAAGGATCTGGAGGCTGGGAAGGCCAAGACAAAAACGTGTTGACTGGATAGCATTTTGGCACAATTTTGAAGAATGAAATTTTGTCCAGTGATGCGTAAAACAGAAGTAATTGTGTGATGTTGAAGTGAGTGATATTCTTCTTTTTTCATGATCCGTTTCATTTGGACTGAGTCTCCAGATCTTCCCCAAAACACCCCCATACCATCACCGATCCACCTCCATGTTTCACTGTAGGAACGTCACGTTCTGCACTCGCCCTTTTCCCCCATCCGCCGCATGACATTAACAACAATGCTGATCAGTTGTGATGCAGTACAACAGACGGATCAGACAGTGCATTAAACCTCTCACAAAGTGATCTGAGACGAGGCAGACAGGCAAGAGAGACCAAGAGCTAATCAAGTTCTGACCTTAGTAACTAGAATTCCAGCACAAAGTGGCATTAAAGACAGACCTGATGTCTTTTTCAGAGCTACTAGTTTCAGCATTTGTGGCTAAATAATTTTAAGTATTGTCATAAAAGTATGACAAAGTAGTATATCATTTATTTATTTATTTATTTATTTTAAATCCAAGGGTGTGCCCAAACATCAGGCCTGCAGTGTATATTCAAAAAAGGGATCGATTAATTGATTACCAAAATCAACGGCCCTGATAAAATTCCATTTGCACATAAAACCTGAATGGAGGTTCCAGAATCACCTTTTTTTTTCTTTCTTTTTGCCGAGGGCAAACGTCTGATCGCTGAAGATTTGTTTATCATCTTTTTCATTCTGAAATGTGTTCAGAATTTGCAATCCATTTGGATGGAAGCATGTCTAATGTGACACTGCACATAAGAGATATTATTCTTGGCTACAAGTTGTCGGATCGTTGCCTCAAACCTTTTCCAGTTAATACAAAACTAATGCAAATGTCAGGTTCAACTCCAGGATAAGCATAAAAGATACTCAAACACTTTTTTACTATATGGAGATGCAAACCTGTTGCACTGCCGAGTCCCGAGTCCAAGAAGTATCTATTCAGAGATTTTCAAATGGTGTATCATTTAGCATTTAAGTAGCGTGACATTTTCAAAATGCACATATTGCCACTGGGGACGGCAGGATGAGTCATTCAGACCAAATTGCTGAGAGCTGATAAAACAATAGGCAATTAAACGAAATGAAGACTTGAACGCAGACTCGTTTTCATTCAAACCGAGGCAGTCTTCACAGAACAGAAATAGTTAAAATTTCCTGTGTGAAGCACAACTTCCCCATGCTACATCTGCTAGCAAGTCAGCGAGTTCAGATGTGTAGTATGGTAGCTATTCCTGTCCTGTCCATTCATAAAAAGAGAGGAATCGCGTCTGTCTGAAATGTCTAATCAGATGTCTTTCCTACTCCTACTGATTATGAAAGCTGCAGTTAGACAGGATATTCATGACCATAAGAGCCACAATTAGAAGAGAAGCGAAAGTTAAACTCCTAGCACTCTAACCGTTTGCTCCCTATAGAGCATTATTTCCAATCTGTCGGAGTGTTTTCACATCGTTTGTAACAGTTTTCTCACCAGTTCTTGCCCAGTGGGAGGGATCTTTTATGATATTAGCGAAAGTGAAGAACTGCTCAGATCCGCTTTCTTCTTTGCTGGGCCCCCTCCTTTACGGGAAACCTCAGCTCTGTCGGCCAATGAGCGAAACGAATGAGAGAGGTGACTTTAGGGGGCTGTTTCCTGTGCGCTCTGCTGTTTTACACCTCTGCACAGAAAGCTGCTAAAAAAAATCGCTTTTCCTAGAAACAGACTCATCAGGACAAAGAAATGTTTAGTGGTGTGAGGTACGCTACAGATTTGACTTGGTGACACGCTTTTGTGACCGCTTGTAAAAGAATGTGTGTGAGGTTACTGCTACACACAACGAATAAGTTTGTACCGCCGTCCGTTACATCCAGCACACTGCAGACGAACTGCTTTCTACTCCTCGCTTTTTTCGCCAAGTTACAAATGGCAAAGAAATGTTTTTCCAGATGTGTCGTTTAATATTTGCACAAAAAGCTTGTTCTATAGGACACAATCATATAAATGTGATTTGGATTTGGCCCATTTTTTTGGCCCAGCCAGCTACGTACATGACCGGCATATCTGTGCCCGATGGTTCGTGAATGATGGCTCATTATCCAATCTGTTTGTGTGTTTGTTGCTATATAGAGAAGAAGCAAATCCCCATTCCTGGTTATAGTAATGTACACCTGGTACAGATTAAAACTTTCCTTCCAACCAGATCTAAAATCATTTAATCCAAGCATGAGCTTGCATCAGAGGTGGACAAATCAATAGCATGGGACATTTGTGTCCAGGTATTACATTGGAAACCTTTTCAGAAGGGCATGACGATCGTATATTCCTTCCTTTCTCTTCATTGCTACTAATATGCGTAGTTAAGTTATGAGGTTGCCAGATGTTATTACTTTGTGTTAGCTGCTTTTTAATTTTTATTTTTTAACACTGACAATTTGGTTTCTGGGCAACCTTTTACACTTGCCCATTGGAAAAGCTACTAATAAATGTATTTGTTCACCCCTGTTTCCGTAACAACGCCCACTATATGGCTGCAGGTGAGCCTGATAACAGGAAAGGTTTGAGAGCAGATCTGGTATCTCTGTCCAGCACTGAGCTGCTGTTGTGCGATAGCGTTCTTGGGATGTGCTATAATCTCCAGCACAGGGGTTCTGACTCAGCTGAAGCTTGAGCAACGCTGTTTACTGAGAACAGAATCTCGGTGGCTCCTCCTGCACAGACCAACTCGGGATACCACAAACGCTGATCTCTCCATTATCAGTCCAGCCAGACAGCAATCTGTTAAATAACGTCTAGCTTCAGGAGAAGAGAAAAACAAAACTCGGGTCCTTCTCATCCTTTTCGCTCTGTATTACTTTTCTTGGTGTACTCCTAAACGGAGAACGTCTAAACGGAGAACCCTGCAGTCTGCACAACGTTCGGAGATAACGCAATGAATCAGTAGACATCAGGCATTTTCCAAACTCTTTAATGATGGTGTTTACCTTGTTCCTTTGTTACTGTAATAGCAGAAAATGACCTTATTTTGGTTTCTGGCTGACCGTACTATGTTCCTGTTGGGTCCAGCAGGGTTGTTTTTTTCGTCGCACTTGAACGCACCATTTGTTTTGTTGATTTGTTTTGGGTACGCACCACATGAAAAATTAGCCAAACTGAGTTCTGTAGACGTCCTGAATATCAAGGTTAAAACACAAGGTCCTCTCTCCCAAACCTAAACACTACACAGGAGACTTGACCAGAAGTCTGGTCAGACGTCACTGCAACAGCTGTATCAACCTAAAGGTCCGGATACTGGATATTATTGTATAATAATAATAATAATAATAATAATGACTGAATTTAAAGAAATGTATTGCTGCCTGGCGTTCAGAGATGTGGGAAATTCTTAAGAGGTTTAAAATCCATTAAAATAATATGCTTGTTTTTGTTTTTGGTCTAGTCCTGTGTGCGTCCTTCCCCAGTCATTGGTTTGTTACCTGATTGTGGTCACCTGTTCTATGTTACACTCTGATTAAATTTTATTACAAAGAGCAAAGGTGAAGAGGATGGGACTTCAATTAAGCATGTCTCCAGCACACAGTGAGGCATGGCTCTGCTCTGCTCTGCTCTGCCAATTAACCTTGAATTCGCAAAGTGACCCATACCCAACTACCCATTACTTTGTATACCTGTCTCACCCAGGACATAGGTGAAGCTAGATACAGTCCAAATCCTTGACTGATCAATGGACACTATATCGTCCCGACTAAAATCTCTCTGGCTGAAATCACTTTTCTGTTCAACAGTCTTCTATAGTGTAATGACTGCAATTTGTTTCTCTCTCTCTCTTTTTTTTTTTTTTTTTTTTTTTTTTTAATATGCCCTTATCACAATCTTATTGTATGATTTGATCATTCACATCTTCATTCTGGTATTTCATTTATTTTTCTTAAAAATCTGACTCATCTCAAATGCATTCCTGTTCACTGTGTAAGCTGTCTTGAGCATCTTGTGTTGAATAATTCACTCAGCAGTACCATGCAATAGCAAGTCTCTATGTACCTCTTATGATTTTCTTTATTCTTTCCAAAAAATACAGAGTTACTGGTTCACCGTACTGTTTACACGGATTCCCCATTTACATCAATATGGCCATGGTGCCAAGTGGCATGTGCTTACGTTTTGGTTTTTGTGCTAGTCCTGTTTCTGCCCTTATCTCGTCATTGGTTTGTTGTCTTATCAGCCCCTTTTACACAAGGATCCCGCAGTATTGCTGTAAAGAAAAAGCCTTCAATATGCTGGCTTTGGTTGTTTACCCTGAACCAAACAAAGCCGGCATAAAGCCTTCCCAGTGTGTGTTTTTTACATAGCATCTAGTACGATGTACAACACGGTATGGGTCCAAAATTCAAATACCCCAAGCACACCAGTGTTGCTTTCAAAACAAAGGCTAGTGAACCAAGTTCTGAGGTGCTTTTGCTAGCCGTGCACCTTTATACCAATTTTCAAACGCAAGTTGCTGAATATTGTGTTTGTGCAATCAAAAGTATGTTGGAGGAGAAATTGAAAAGAAGTGGGAAGTGATTTGAGCCAGAAAGGAAAACACATTGTAGACAGAGCCGTTTGAATTTGCGCTGGTCTCGGAAATATCAATGTCAAGAAACATCACACGTCTGTCCCGGACGTCGATTCTGGCTCCGTTATTACCAACCATTCCGGCTCAGATGCAGAACAAGACCGAGCCCTCCGTGTGTGAAAGTCTCAGCTCCGAGTACCCATTGCCTGGTTGCTGTTTTACGTCGGCTACTTTGACAACTGTGGTCTTTTCAAAGTCCAAAGTTCCTCACTGCACTGTTTCAACTAGAAACTGTAGATCCTCATGAACATGCCCCACCCCCGAGCTTGTTCATCAGCTGCAAATGAGTCCGTATTACAGGAGAACGTCACACACTCGCAGTCGAACACTTACATTACATCTCTGTGGGAGAGTAGAGTTCTTTTGACATGGTTGCTGTGTCCATATCTTGGTTTCCACAACACTGTAAGAACACACCATATCTTAGATCCAGAAAGTAAAGCTGTTCATTCAGACACACTCCAAAAACCTTATTTGGTTTTCAGGCTGTAAATGGGCTCACTCTAAGATGTCTGAATCCTGCTTTCAGTAAACCGGCTTTTGTAATTAGCATTCCACCATATGGCGACTCTTCAGAAAAGAGGACGCCACAAAATTCTTTGGATGCTTTTCTTGAAATAGAGAGAGGGTGAGAGAAAAAGAGAGTGAATGTTCAAGTTGTTCAACTGAACTCACACACACACACACAGACCGTGTCCTTCAGCTACTCACTCTCGCAGTTTTACTATGTCGCAGTACATCGCCATAGCAACAGCCCCAAATCCATACATGGCTAATATAAAGAGCGCACCGAGTGTACTTTTCTGTAAAATGTAACTTCAAATAATAAATAAAAGGGGTAATGTTTTTTATTTTTAGACAAATTCTTATACATTTTTTTATTAGTCTCTCACACACACACACACACACACACACACACACACACACATATATATATCTTAATCTCTCATCGTCAGATCCATCTCGATTCTTTCACTCTGCCATAATCTTGCAGAATAAGCATATCACCACCCAACAAAAACTCTGGCTAAGTGGTTTGTGGAATTTTCCCCACCTGCGTTTGTGTGAAACTCGTGCAGCGCAGCTGGAAGAGCTCTACTGTGGTGCGGCGTGTCACAGTGATGAAATATTCTGGGCCAGTGGAGCATTCTGGGTCAGCGCTAGCACACGGCACCGGATTACAATTTTAGATCCTGAGATGATTCCAAATAGACAAAGGGCATTAGCTACGGTTCAAAACCTGCTCCTGGATTCTTTCTCAGGGGACACGTGGGTAGTTTTCTTTGCCAGAAGCCATGTAGTAACTACTGCTACTTTCTGTGTGTTCATGAATAGGAAGGGGAATGAGAATGGGAGAAAGCACTAGTTTAGATCTAGCTATGTATTTCAGCAGACTGAATACTTGGAAAAAGTACTGTATAAACACGAGATAAACAAGGGGGGAAATGGCCATTGTTTAGTGAATTTTTTTTTTTCTTTTTTTTTTTTCCTCTTGTCAGATTAGCGAGTTGATAACATTGCTTGTTTCAGATTAAGAGGTAACCTGAAACACCACTATGAAACATAGCCACTTTGAATTGTCTTATTAACAGCCATAATCTGTTGTTGCCATTCAGTCATGTTAGTTGATTCCCATACCTTTTATTTAACTCCAACTTGATAAATTTGAGGTAAATAAGCCTGTTTGATAAGATCATTGCGCTATTTTCAGTACAGGTTTGTATTTCTTCCCTCTGTGCCCCACCCTCCTATACCTCCATACTCCCGTGTTTAAACAGATGATGATGTTAGACATTAACTGCTTGCAGTTTTGTTTCCTTACACAACATATAAAGTGTTTAGCTCGGAAGCCCTGTATAACTTGGCTTAGACAGGCATGCTCATACACTTCAAAGTAGCTCATTTTCCTTCAGGGCTAAGTTTTGTCATTACTCATGTTAAAGCTCCTTTTGTTTTGCTCCACTCCCTGTGCAGATCTCCGTAGCAGCACACACAAACGTCGGCGTTGGCTATTGATGTAACCGAATACAAATACGTTAAGAATGATGATGTGTTCTAAATGGAGACAAATGCAAATACAAATAGGAGACACGTTGTTCGTTTATTTATTTATTTTTTAGGAAGGCTGTCGGAAAGGTTCACGCAGGTTGAGACGAGACATGCGCATCAGGACTGGGACAGCATGGGACACAACACAAAAGTAAGTGGTCAGATACTGTCATGGGGACAAACAAAGACTGGTATGTGACCATGGGGGGACAAAACCACGCCCACTTCAGGTTTAAAGGTCCAATATGTAGAATTCAGTTCATTGCAACCAACTGAATGGTTGAATGAACCCCCCCTTCCAAGCATGTACTTCCAATACTTAAATTCATTCTCCCGTGCTTTTCTGTGCCCTTTTTTTTTTTTTTTTTTAAAAAGTGTGTTTAAAAATTTGGATTCTCAAACACCAGCAAACACTGATTCCTTTCCTTTCTTCTTCCTTCCAGATTCACGCAGAAACCTGTAAAACGGCAAAACACCCTCTCTAGAGATTTGTCCATTCTGGGCTACTGAATCGGCGCAACGTGGCGGCTCTGTGGAAGCGATATAAAGGGTTCATTCTAAGCTTCCGAGAAACACGATTCGTAGTTACAGGTAATTATACACTAATAAAAACATACTTCTGGATATTACATTACATTTCTGCTAATAGATCCTCCTAAATCCTACACAGTGGACCTTTTAAATCTGAACACAGATTGAGATATTGATATTTGGAGCAGTATTTGGGTGACATCTCTTACAAACCCTTTCCTCATCCTCGTGCTCACGGACTTAGAGTTAAGGTGGTTTTCTGGGATCTGGAAGCCGCTCAGGTTTGAGCCCTAGTTCGCCATGAAGTGAACGTCAAACAGGAAGGCTGGGTCGCATGTCCGTTGCAATGTAGGTCAGTATAGAAGCACTTATTGTCTTTGAAAAGCATATTCCCAGTGGTTACACGTGCCATCTGATGGTATGTTGTTGTGTTAATTGCTTTTTTCATCTCTGTAAGCTTGTGCCATTAGTGAATAAGGCACTTAGGGGAAAAAATGGCATATCCCAGCTGAATACAGTTCAGTGATGGAACACTAAACTGCATTCTTTTAATTCGGCTGAATCAATTGTATCTAGATGTCTGGCAAAGCCAGTGATGGAAAGTCACATTAACGTAGAAGCAAAGTGCTGAGACTGAGCACATTGTAGAAGAGCTGCGACTCGGTGCTGGCGCTGTGCCAGGCTTCAGCTAAATGAATCTCGCAGTCAAACTGAACCTCTCTGAGTCACTCTCGTACACTTCTTTGGTATTTGCCTTCACGTTCATCTTTTTGCTGTTGTGTCGATTTAAATTTGAGTATTTGTTCCTACATACAATCATCATTTTACACAGAAACCCACATTCTTATCGCGTCTTCTTGGTATTTGTCATATAGTAATCTTATAGCGTGATACTGTTCTTGCTGATTGATCTGATAGTGTTGGGTCGGGTTGTTGCACAATAATGTTCCAGAGTTACTGGTCACATTGTACTTTATTACCAGGACAGTCAAGGCAGCACGAGCCAAAGGACTGAACAGGAGTCCATGACCTGAAAACTGTTTCTGACACACTGGTTGGTATGACGTCAACTGAGCTAACCACATGGCCCTGGGTAAATGGACAAAGGGCTGGATGAAGTCTACATCCATCTTTGTTCAAGATTGGGAATGGGGTGATTAAACAATCACATGGTGTAAATGAATGGCGCTTGGGAAGCCCATGTCAGATTTTGATGTTTTGGACTGTATAGAGAGCTACAGCTTTTCCTGAACTGAAATTAGTGGGATAGTTTTAAACCCCCAAAAGTGAAAAGGGGAGAAAATCACATATAAAATGATCACAGATAAAATGTAAAATATCAAATGTAAGGATTCCCACACTCCTGAAAGACACCCCATGTCTTACATGTAAAACCAAATCTGTCTGGAGAAAAATGGTCAAATTTAAAAGATGTATAGGTTTGCAAACTTGTATACGGATGATGCTGATTAATGGTGCTGTCCCATTAGAGATAAAAGTCACTTGTGGCATTTAATACTTAAATTACTGCTGATTCATTCAGTCAGGTCTGTTGTATGTGTTAATTCACCTTTAGTAGGTCATTCAAACATGTGTTTCACTCAGGTCATATTCTTCCAGTTCTAATAATATAAACTTTTATTAGGATAACTCAAACTGGGCTTTGTATTATTGAATGTATCTGCAAGTGATGTTAGGAATTAGGGCTTTTGGAAGGGCAGCTCAGGGAAGGCCCAGGTTAATTGAATTGCTTTGGGACAGGCACCTGGGATTGCAGTGGTGCTGCTGAGATTAATGTGAGGCCTAGAGGATGGTGTCCCTGCTCTTCCACTAATAAGAAAGTGGTTCATCTGAGGGCACGGCCGATCGGGCTGTGCGCTGTTTGTGAATCCTTCCATAATCCTCTTTGCTCATGAGTCACAACATAACATGACCGTACAGAGGAGACGTAGCGCCTTTATGATTTGTAAACAAACCAAGGTTCAGTATTACTCACTAGGGATGTAACCGCATATGGATTGACTAGATAAACTGATAGAAGTGCAGATGTGAATAGGGATTGCACAATTTATTGACGACAGCTTGCCAGGAAGGTTCACAGTGCTACAGGTGTCACTGTGGAGTCTGAATATGGCTCTGTTCATTGATACAGTAACAGGGTTAGTTCTGGTTGACTGGCTTTTGGATTATACATTATTACCTGATCATAATCATTCCAGATTTTTGTGTGTTTGTGTGTGTGTAAAATAAATATTAAATAAGTTGGAAGCCACTCCACAATCATCTCTGAATGAAACGCTTCTCCTTGAGCAGGAAACAGGTTGTCCTAAGAGGGTCATGGACAATGTAATGGGGTGAATGGTCACCTGACACATCTCTTGAGTCTTCTCTCTTTCTCTCATTGTGTCTTTGTCTTGTTGAGTGCTTCTTGCGTTAATGCTTTATGTGGCTTTAGAGCAAGATCAGCTACTCTCTTTACCGCAGCATGCATTTTACAAATCAATATCAGGAAGAATATCAAAGGCCACGCTCTCTCCCTGGGGGCTGTTGTCAAGAGATCTGCTGCTCCTTGATGAATAGCCACACACACACACACACGCACACACACGCACACGGTCACACTCACACTGAAGTTTACATATGTGTTTGCACTTAATCCTGTGTTTGTTTGCTGTGGGTCATTTTGTGTATGTTGACATGTGCAAGCAGTACTCCGTACCGTGTGTGTTTATGGTGCACAGAAATTTGCCATGCCCACAGGGCCACTGTAGGTTTTAAGTGTGGCCTTTGCACTCATTTTCTATTTCTCTCTCTCTCTCACTCACTCACTCTTTTTTTTTTTTTTTTTTTATGTTACTCCAGTCGTTATCTGAAGGGCCCAGGCCAAGCGCACGTGTCCCAAGGCTCTGAGAAACGCCAGTTCTGGAAAACTGGCAAGCAAACACTCAACAAAGGACACAGGCACCTCAATGTCGGCAAATATTTGGCGGCGAGTTCAAAAATATTCAGCCGTTTGAAGCTGACTGACTTTCCAAATTTGGACGCAGGTGGAACGCATTACGTTTGAAAGTGTAGTGACCGTGAGATAGCGAGTAGATAAGGGTGGATGTCGGCATACTCCTGTCCAGTTTCACAAATGGTCACCAAGGCTAACCATAAAGCAGACTCTCAGTAGAGCAGCTGCTTGAGGTGGAATTTATTTCATAAAACTGAATTAATGTTTTTTTTTCCACCTGATGTAGCTGATGAACTGTGATGTAAGTACTGTCCTATACAGTGTAACGGTCATTATTAATATGACACTTCTGTAAAACGTTCACAGATTGTATCCCTGTAATTGGTTTCTTGTTTAAAAGAATCAGCCAATGAAGTGTTTGAATGGAGCATGAACAGATGAATGGGTGTCTTGTCCCATCTGTTCCACTTGAAGGGTTCAGATAAGCTCATCATCCATTAGCATATGAAACTGGAATTCAGTTCCTAGAGAACACCATGTATTTTTTTTTATTATTTATTTATTTATTTTTTAAAGATACACCGATACTCAAATGTCTTTGAGTAGAAATGTAGAAAAGTTTGGGGCAGTAGTGTATATGTACATGCAGGACGCGTGATTCCCACGGGACCAGTAATATTGTGTTGCATCACATGGGTGTAATACTACAGTGTAAATGATAGGTATGCAATAAACAGCAGGGAAGATGACAGAAGAATGTGATTTGCCTGGATTAGGGTGTCACTGAGTTCAGCGTGTTGACAGAGCCAGGACTTTGTCCTTTTCCTCCATATGCTACGGCATGGGCAGCCTTGATCCTTCTGGATTGCTTGCAGTTGCATCACTTACCTCATACGCGTGTGTGGAAACTAGGAAATCCCCCTCCTGCCACGTGGGAGCTGAGCGCCTGCTCCGGCTCATGAATAAACTTCTGAGTTCACTCCGTCTCGTACACTCCCTCTGTGCCGGATTGCTGGCACTCATCGTCAGCATTCTACTGTCCTTATGTAACAGTGTTCTCTGTAATCAGTAAATGATAGATAAATTCCTTATTTACCAGCCGTCTTTATATGTTAACAGAATCATAACCAATTTGTATCTTAAGGCATATCCTGTGCAGAAAGAATACAGACCGAGTATAGTTAGATCCCATCTCTGATCCTCCCATAATCCATCCTCCATCCATCATCCTGAACTGTCCTCCAGTCCTTCCCCCAAACCTGATAGTACTATAGCTGCACCGTGTATGAATAATATATGCTGTGTTGCCATTAAAGGTGACCTTGGTTAATTATTGATTGGATCAGATGATTACACCTTTGACCTCTGTATTAAAGTATATTCTCCTCTTCCGTTTAGCTTGGCTTCCATGCCCAAACGCTTTATTGGGAATTCTCCCGATACAGTGATGTCACTGATGAATCTTTAATGCCATTTTTCTAGACCAAGACTAATGATTTGCACGCTAATGGCTGCCATGTAGTGGGCAATTATTAGCCGAGAAAGCCCTAGTTTCCAAAGTGAAAAGTGATGGATAGTTGTTGTTTAGCAGCAGAGACTCATTAGATTAAGACTTCATACCAGAAACTGGGACATTATGAAGCCAGAAGGTTCTTGCTTTGATTGGCAGGTGGGTGCAAGGCATCTAGGCCCGGAACTGGAGTTGCTGAGGTTCCAGGAGCCATTATGTGATTAAACAAGACATTTTAACGCCAGGTTTCTGCCTTACCCCTACCCTTGTAAAAGACTTGCAGTGTATAAAAGAGATGCAAAGAATTCAATATATCCCAGATGGTAAAAATAAAACCACTGTTTTCATTTCATTCCTCTCAAGTCAGGAAATTATTTTCAGATTTAAGCTTTAGATGGGTTAGCACTTAATGTACGCCAGTGTACTGGGGGGAAAAAAACAGTGTAGGCCATCTTGCCTCTTTTGACCATGTGGCGTTAACATGTGGTGTAAGCCTTAGACTGCTGTGCCTTTTAAAAAAAAAAAAATGTGTCTTACATTCTGACTGAGTGCAAAAAGTCAGTGTGGTTTTCCCACTAGGTTATGGACCACTGATGGGCGAGTCGGAGCAGTGTGTCGCGTTTAAATCAGAAAATGAGGCGTGAATCCACCAACCACAGCCTTAGGTAGGCATCTTTTCTGTAAAAAGCTAGAGACAGGCATGCCTTCCCTATTGTAGCGTAAAATTTATTTACCTGTTACCCAGGATATTTTACGTACGTATAAGCTAAAACATGCAACAGTGACCCAAAAGCATCCCAAAAACACACTGTACGCTATTGGACACACTATCTGGACACATTATTCCAGAAATGGCTGCGTGTCCTCAGACTCTGATATTGATTAATAGCGACTGGTGACAGCAAAGGTTATAGAAGGATGACAGGAAAGAGCCACTCCATCATTCCTCCACGAAGTGGCACCTTCTTCTGACATTCCCTCCTTGTCTTTTAGTTGTTTTTTTCTTTTCTTCTTCTTCTTCCCTTAATCCAGGGGCGTTCCCACTGGTTCAGTCCATCACTCTCTACAGCAGTGGCAGTTGTCCCTAAAGGAACACAGCCTCCTGGGAGTCCACTGAGGACTGCAATAAATGCTCATTCGCATTGATCATGTGTTAAGGGGCAGTAAGCTGACTCAGCTGCTGCAGCGCTGCGCTAATTTCAGTTTCATTATTCTGTTCTTGGCTACACGCAGCTGTCACTGGCTGAACGTTGTGCCCGTCAGTGGGTGATGGATGTCTCTATATTGGGTCAAGCTCTGTTTTGCATTGCATATTGAGTGCCAGCTTTGAACCAATCACAAACCCATTCACAATTTGCATGTATTATTTGCTTCTTATTATATCCCGTTATTACGTTACTGAAGGATAATTTGCGGATGTTTAGAGCACTTTTGCTGTGCTGCCTATAGGATAATGCCAACTAGCTAAACTTAGCATGTCATGGAATGTCATTTATGTTCTCACATCTTAAACACTGTGAACAGAGGAGTATGAATAGCCAACTGGTTTTGAGTTCTGTCCCCATGCCACCCCTTCCGAGAGCAGAATGTGCTGACGTGCTGACACTCGGCCCTGTGCAGCCTCTTTCGGTTGGCTAGACGGCTCCTGCTGAATCAGCACAAAACCCTTTGCGAGCAGAATGCTTACAGACTACCTAATGCATTTAACAAAACGATTTCCTACAGCTTCTTCAGCTCAGGCGTGTCTTTTCAGCATGGCTGTTTTCGGCGAATAGTCTGGAGCATGTATATTGTTGCTTTTCTCTCAATGTAACATTATCAGTTCATACTGAATTCATAATTTTAAGATGCACTGGAATCCATACTGATAGAGGAGAGTGCCCCCCCCCCACCCCACCCCACCCCACCCCATCCCACCGCACCCCACCCCTCTGGAGACAGTCTGGAAATTCTAGGTTTAAACAGCTATTCTAAGATTTATTTAGTCTCCAGATCAGTCACTGGTGACTGAGGGAGAGCTTTAAGAGCATGTCCACCTTTAATTTCTGTGAAGCACTGCTCTTTCGGCAGATGGTCACAAACTTACTGTAGCTTTCTATGATAGAATAAAAATATTGTACTGCATTTTGCAATCCATTTATAGAAGTGATTCACTCATCAAATTGGAAAGTGGTGATGTGACATCTCTGACAAATGAATAAAGTTTCTATTGCTCTTGGCCATCTCATTCAGGCCAGCAATCCTTCCACTTTTTGGAAGTGGTGCCATTTGTATGAGACAAACTAATTTATTTTAGGTTAAACTAAAGGGAATTATAAATGCACTATATGGCCGGACGTTTGTGGACATCCGACTGGCATCCATTTGTGGTTCCGCCCCAGTTGGAAGTTGGAAGCACACAGTTGTATAGGATGTCTTTGTATGCTGTAGCATTAAGATTTTCCTTTACTGGAACTAACAGGCTTAGCCCAGTCATGTTCTCCCAGTGCCCCTGTGTACAAAGTCAGCTCCATGAAGACATGGCTTGCCAAGGTTGGCGTGGAAAAACTCAAGTGTCCTGCACAGAGAGCCAATCGCAGCCCCACTGAACACCTGCGGGATGAACTGGAATGCCGATCGCACCCCAGCACTCCTCTTTGGAATTTGGAATGGGATGTTCAGGAAGCACATATGGGTGTGATGGTCAGGTTATGGCTATATACTGTTATAACTATATGCAGAGAGAAAATACTAGATGTCTTTTAACTAACTATCTAAGACTATTTTAACATGATACTAAATGTAGCTAGTTAATAAAAACCGACAATATATTGAACACTAATATGAACCTCTGCTATTTAAATGAGGAGAAAAAAAATGTGCATTTGAAAAGTGTTAAAGCAGCAGTGTGATCTTCACAAACAGTCTATAATTATCTAACAAAATTGTTTGTGTGTGTGTGTGTGTGTGTACTTGCTCTGAGCCCTTGCTGTATTTATGGATCAGAGCCAAAGCATGCAGCTGCTTCCATGTTTGGTGGTACATTTATTAACTTTATACATGTCTGTTGAGCTAACCACAGACTACAGAAATAATATTGTGTATAGATGTATTTACAGATAAAAGGTACATTTTGGGTTGAAGTATCGATTAGGGTTGCAAAATTCCCGGAATTTTCAAAGATGGAAACTTTCCATGGGAATTAACGGGAATTAATGGGAATAAACGGGAATTAACGGGAATTTATGGGAATAAACTGGGAATTTTCAAAATTGAAGGTTGGCTCTTCTTAGGGAACTTAAATATAGTTG
>JAQMYM010000001.1:17757508-17782785 GCA_030014255.1 Parauchenoglanis ngamensis
AGGGGTGATGTGCTCATATTTTCTTGTTCTAGTAAGGACCCTTGCTGCTGCATTTTGGACTAATTGGAGCTTGTTTACACTCCTACTGGAACATCCAGACAGTAAGGCATTACAATAATCTGACCTAGAGGTAACAAAACATGAACTAGTTTTTCTGCGTCATGCAGTGACATCATATTTCTTATCTTGGCAATATTTCTGAGATGAAAGAAGGCTGTCCTAGTGATATTATCTACATGAGCTTCAAATGATGGATTGGAGTCAATAATTACACCAAGGTCTTTTACTTTGGCACATGGTGATACAGAAAGGCCATCCAGAGTTACTATATAGCTGGAAAACGTACTTCTAGCTACATGTGGCCCTAGTAATATTACTTCTCTCTTATCCGAATTAAGTAGAAGGAAGTTATTAACTTTAGAATACGTTTCTCGTGAACATCAGCACGGCTGTAATTCACAAAGATGGTTATACTGATTAGCTGTGGCACTCAGCAGAAGGTAATCAGTATAACCGCACTCTTGCTGTGCCATGTTTTTATATTACAATTCTATAAACAAGAAATGATCATCAAGGAACTGATATTTTGGAAACAATATAGCCAAGCGTTTTGTTTATTTTTGCCTATTATTTTTGTTTGTTTATTTTTTAAGAATCAGTACTCCGATTATAGCACGTCGGCTAGCTGGCTAGCTAGCGCGCATTGATTTGTACGTTTCAGTGAAATTGGCATCCCTTCTTCCGTTTTGTCTTCACCTGACGAGCGTCATATTATTGGAAAAAGTATTATTTTCATGTCCGCTGATGGCAATAACGCTGCTGCAGTTACAGTGTCGAGCTAGAAAGGGGAGTTTTATGTGGCGCGCACATCAATCAATCGGAGTGCAACTAAATATAAGCACTCTTGGAATGCCAAACGGGAACTGTTATATAAAAAGGAATATTGTATAGTAATATCAGCTGCACCTGTCTTCTCTAGAAAGCATATGAGGTCTTGCCAAGTGCACCCGAAAATCCTTCTTGAAGGTTAGTAAGGACACCATGTGGTGGAGCGGGGTACGGTGTAGCCATGTCCCTGCGTGTCAGTCACCAGCGTGGCCGTAATTCATTTCATAGCTTCAAGGCTGCAGCATAAGCAGGTGTGATTAAAGGTAGGTCTAAATTTGCCTAGAAAGTGGGTCATATTGGAAGACTGGAAAGGAAACGGTGTAGGATCTTTGTGCTCTTTTCACAGAGGTGTGTTATCAGCAGGTGCGCCGCTGCCGGGATGAAGACGGGGGTTAAATTCATTCATACACATTTGCTGACTCCACATTATAAATAACAATACAGCATTTGAGAAAAACCACGACACACAGACATGTGGTTTGCCTGGTTACCTCAAGTTTTTTTTAAGAGCTTTCAGAACACCGACTCGAATCAGATAAGCGTAGCACAGTTGCCATGGGAGACTGGAGTGTGAAGTGTTTGCTGTGAGATAATGAAACGGGGCAGGCTTGAGTTTTCAGGCACTATTAATCTGAAGATCTAAACACCTGCGAAATTAAACAGTACACGTTGTACAGGAGCGTGCAGGGGGTTTCCACTTTTATTTGCATTGTGGTTAATCTTCAGTGGCCAACAGGTGAGGGATTGAGGAATAAGCGGTCACACCTGAAGATTTGAGATTTCCCACTTCTTTCACCTGCTGCTCATTCTTACAACAACCAGCACAAGTATATTACAATATATATTTCAAAAAGTTGTTTTTGGTTTTAGTCAGGATTGCAACGATCACCATGCCAACCTTTATGTATTTTACGAGCAGCTAGGAGTTATCCCTTAAAAATGTGCAAAAATTCGTCTTTTTCTCTTTTTTTTTTGGTCCACTTCAATAAAAACGGCAGCTCGGTCGATCGACATCTGAATCTGAAGTGAATGGCACTTGCTTAGGTCTCTTTGAACTCCTCGATATTAAGTGATGCTGCCTATAAGCCCCGCCCTCTCCTCTTGTTTTGGCCAGTGATCTCGTCTTGAGTTCAATAATGTGAAATAAAATCTATTCATGTGTGCTTGACTTTGCTAACCTTATTAACATCAAACAATCGTATTTATTAGGGATGCCACCGATCATTTTCGACCATAAATGATTAAACATTGTACTTTTCTGGCGGACAGAGGCCAAAAAAAGGTTTTAGACATTAGAAAAAGTTTACATGCACACTTGCTTCTTAATTTCAGTATGTAATATATTGTTACTAGAAGAGCAAGGAGGATCCCGTGCATGTAAACCTTTCTAGCGTCTACATAAAACATTTTTTGCCAAGCGCCTGATGATTACCTTAAAACTGTACACGTATGTGCAAGCGGTTCAGTTTCTACCTTACGCAAGTGAGTTGTAAATAGATTATATTGGAAAAAATTACTGTGGCGTGGAAAGAAAAAGATCTGGAAAGTTCTTGTTACTTACAGCAGATGCAGTTATGTGGTCAGTCCAAACTCCAGACAGGTCATGAAGAGAAAACAGATTGTGGAAATGTCCTTCTGACCTGCTGTGAGTCAGTGGTTAATATCAAGTGTGCATCAAACGACATGACAAGTGGCAATGTTTAAACAACTAGCCTCAGAAGCCATATCTGTTTGCTTTAGATACCAATACTCAAATATGCTAGCGGTGATTCTTTCTTTCTTTCAGTACTTATTAGCTATGCTTTGAAATGTGCCTAGAGGAAAAGATTAATGGTTATTGGATATAGGTTGAAGGTCAGCGGACATATTCAGCAAACACTTTTAATATTTGTGTAGAGGTTTAATAACAGGAATTTTCACAAGTGCCTGCTTATAAATTCTCACAGTGTTCCTAAGGAAGTGCGAAGCATTAATGTCAGTTGAGTAATACTTTTGTTGAAGCCTGTTATTGCCCCAGGCAATTAGACATGCATCAAATGCTAGTGCAGAATTGTAACCTAGCTTATGCTGTGAAAGAATAAAAAAAAAAAAGATTCAGTTGACTTGTGATGGAGCTGGGTGTAGTGCTACACACAAGTGATGTCTTGTCAAAAGGTTATTAGATAACACTGCCCTTTTATCTATCATTTATCAAATCATACATATACGAGCTATCCCACCAGGCAACTAAAAGCCCCCGTTCCAATGTTTGATCATCGGGAAACCTGATTATCTAGGCTAAAAAGTAGTGAATGTAATGTAATAGTGTATGGTGAACTAGCTAGCTGAGTGCATTAATACTGTCTAAGGAAAACGAACGAATATAAGATTATTATCCCCTTCTAACAAACTGTCTGATGTAGCACATCATGTTTTCACCCTCAACAACAAAAAAAACCAAAAACCCTTTTCAGCTACGAGCTATATGAACATTGCGGCTCTGAGATGTTTGACCATCTGGCTAGCTGTTTATTTTATCTCCATGTTTTTGCGCTGTACTTTATTTTGCTCGGGTCCTTACCACATCCCCCCGTGTGCTTGATTGTGAGGTCCCGTGCACATCCATTGATGAATCCGAAGTCATTCCATCGTCGGCCAGATCATGCCTCAGCACGAGTAGCTCGCTTTACACTTAGAGTATCGAGGTGTGTCATATTACCGTAAAGTCCTTTCAGCTTAAACAGCATACATATGAAAGGAAAGTGCTTGTTTTGCAAAAGTCAAGTTTTCTCTCTTTCTTTTCTGGTTGTTGTATCTACATGTCCACCCGTATTGATATCGAGTCTACTGCACGTTAGCCAGCGCCTTTTTCAGCAAGTCTTCTATAACGAGCATAATATATCAATTATCGTGAACAATAAGCTATGTATTGCATGTTTTTTTTTTTGGCATAAAATTAACTCTATGACGAGCATTTTCGTTTTATGCTATATTTTGTTTTATACTCTGTGTTGCAATGCTCATGGCTGTCTCATGTCATTAAAGTCTTGTTGAAAGAATGCTGCCTCTTGGTATGTGCTTCCACAGCAGACACCTCAGCATTTCCACATTTGTGCATGTATTGACATGACTCAGCATTTCGTAGAAGAAGAAAACCACTTTGTCCTAAAGCAACGAAATGGTACCGTCAGTGTGTTCACGTGGGAATGAGAATCTTTTTGGAAGCTTTTTTTTCTCACAATCAAACAAAGTGCGAGTGTACTAAGGGCGTGCCTTGTTCGGCATTGCGTAATGCAAGCATACAGGAGCCTAAATGACTGACTGTTTGAGAGCTTGCGGGCTTTATCGTTGCTTCAGCATGAGCAGCTCCTGGCCCTGCGTAACGGTCGTCCTTCAACTCCACCTCTTATGTAAATCCTCAATCCCACAGTGAGTGTTTTCTGCTTCCTGCGTATCCGGGACTGATCTTGACCGGAAGATCTAAGACCGAGAAAAGAAGTTGTGGCCGGAAGTCTCACGTTACTTCCATTTTTGCTTTCCTGCTACACTAAGGTCAGTGGCCTTCTCAGCAGCCCAGGGTTAGCCCCATGACCGACAGCCCCCTGACTGTTTCCTGTCCTGTCAGCTGGGAGGTCTGGGCAGGGTTCCAAGAGTGCCCTGAGACTGGAGTCTCTAAAGGGCTAGGCATCTGAAAACACCTGGGGCGAGGATTACAGAGGGATTATGATGGCCTTACTGATAAAAGTTTAACAGTGTATACAAAGATTTCCCAGCAGTGACTCACTCAAGATGCCACTTACTCTCTCCACCCACAAATTTCTTGAATGCCTTTCTTTTCGGCCTTGAGAAGATCAAGTTAACACTGTTACCAAGGTTTTTTGGGAGAGCTCAAAGAGTTGTGCCCAGGCTTTGCCTCTCCAGCTTCCTCAATAGCATTCCTGCCCTTTTTCAAGCGAGTGGACGTGGTGTGTGAGGTTCTGTCCCTCTGTGCCTCTCTTTCTTTGTAATGACTCGCGAGGACAATACAGAGCTGCAGGAGCTCTCTACCCTCGTGAAGGATGAGCTCTTCATGCTGATCCATCTGGAAAGTGCAGGCAAGCCATCAGTGGCAGACTAAAGAGGTCACGAGGCCTATGCTAATCAGCCATTTCTTTGGGCTGCTTTTTGAAAATCACACCTGTGGTGGAAGGACATAATGGAGGTACCATATGTAGAGGGTAGTTGGAAACACACCACAAAAAGCTGTTCATGACCCATTTACCCCTATGGAGAGGTCGTCTGCTCGGACACAATGTGGTTAGTCTTAGTAATATTCACATGTCCTTGCTGAGAGGAGACCAGCATGAAAGCGGGAGTGCTTAATTCTGTGGTATAGTGCTCCACTTCCTGCATGTGACCGTTAAGGTGAGGACATCACATCCTTCTGGATGGGCTTTCAAGCTGTTAGCATTGGTATTCAACTAAAAGTCCACAAAAAGTTTGCTTATCTCCAGGATTTTATGAATCAAGTTCAGTCTTGTCTTACTGAGCCGTAAGAGTAGCAAATGAAAGTTTGCTCAGCTTCCCATTCCAAGCGTGCTCATATTTTCTTTAACAGAAGGCACACTGAATTAGGATTAGTATTTTATTAGCTCAGCAACTCAAATTAGTGAATTAAATGCATGCATATTTAAATGCATTAAATGGCTCCGATTCCATGCACACATTACAATTTAATGACCGTAATATAGTTTCCAATGGATACATTAACAATTAACTGTCAGAGCATGATATAAAAAAATAATAAATGCATAATAGGCCATACTGGAGCAAGTGCTTTATAAGATGCTGAATCATGAGCCATGTTGCTAAATTAAACCAAATTTGCAGTGATTAATGCGATGAGTACAGTTAGGACTATTCATGCAGCATTATACTGGCAATACACTAGACTTCTATTAGATGACTGCTTCAATGTCTTGCCATCTTGCAACTCGTATATCGTTGTGTTAGATGTTTTTAATTGTCTTTTCTTTTTCTTGATTCATGGTTCATTTTATTACCGTTTATCGGAAAGGAAAAAAATACTCTTTCCTTCTATAGTCTGCATTTTCAATCACTGTTTTTTTTTTGTTTGTTTGTTTGTTTGTTTTTGTTTTTTTCCCCCCATAAATATCGTAACATTACAACATGTCGCTTGCCTCATTATGACACGTTAGGACACTCTTTGGTGAATTTATGTATGGGTGCTTTTTTCTATTAAATATGTCAATATGAGTCACTCATTCATGTGGCGATATAATTTTTTTTATGTTTTTGCTTTTGCCTGGTTTTCCAGTTGCCACTCCAACCGAGGATAAAATGGAGAAAAGCCTTTGAAACTGGAAAAAAAAAAAAAAAAACAAACCCCAAGAATCTTGGAAAAGAATACAACTGAAAGTGCGCCGTAAGTGCTAGCTAATGCTGGCTTGGCTCAGTTGTCCAAACGGTTCCAAATTTAGGGGTTCATTTTGAATCTTCAAAATAGTCGCTACCCCAGCCTTTCATCTTTGAACAGCGCTAGTGGGTTAGTGGTAACATACACTCAGTGGAACAGTTTAGCCAACCCCTCCTCTGCATTTTTCGGGCCTGCTTAACCTGAAACAGTGCTCTGTATTTATCTGGACCACCCTCTCACCCATTGTTCTGCGCACTGTAAGTGATGTGGTCGGCTCTTAATAGTACGGCGCGCTGCAGGCTGCCTTCATTGGTTTCAGATGGTTGTGTTTCAGCCAGTTAAAGCCACAGAGGAGGAGCTCTTTTGACAGATGGGAGCAATGGAGTTATATCACAGTCCTGATAATGATTTAATTGGTAGCCTTTCTCCCAATTGTGGTAGAGTTCATACAGAGGTTTGTTCAGTAAGTGCATTTTTTTTTTTGATTGACTCTTACCGAGATCCAGCCTCGACCAGTAATGGCCCAAATACTGGCAGGTTCCTAATAACACTTTTTAGTTGTCTAGCATATTGTATTTTGAGCAGAACCAAGCTTTGTCTCAAAGGGCTACTCTTTTTTGTGACTTAAAATCATTAACAAAGCTTCTCAGCCTGGCTAATGTGCATATAAAGACATTTTATTGTTTATGTTCCTGCCTGTCTTTAGAGCTCCCAGTCAAGGCTTAGAGTCTCATTCTAGAGCAGTCAGCCAGCCGTTCCAGAGAGCCTCCAGACCCTAAAATAACAAAGGACTTACACACACAATGGGAGTTTTTACAGCATCCGGAGCTTTTATGGCTCAAGCAGACGTACACATCAGTGTATTCTGATTTATGAAGCAGAATTTCTACAAAGGTTTTAAATGGTAGAGGCTGTATGGGGGGTCATGCGAACGCTTAGAGAAACAAGTGTAGATCAAATGTGGATAAGCAGGAAATTTTTACAATGACCTCATGGCTGGTTATGGAATATCTTGCCAGTAATGCTACCGTAAATTAAACCTAAACGTAAACCATGAAATCCAGGTGTAGGTATTTTTAGAGCGCAAAAGAAGCTCATAAGCGCTTTACTTATGAGGGGAGTTCATAGACCACCACATGTGGGCTCTTTTTCCGAAAGCTGGATTATTCCCTCGTCACGCTTTCCTGACGCAGCACATGCAGGGCCTTTTTCACTTCTCTGAAGCGTACGAGTGCCAGAAAGATAGCATCTCCGACATCTAAATCTGTACCGGTGCCCGCGTACACAATCGCTCCCCCCGTCTGTTTCATTTATGACCAGTCTATGCTTCACCATATTATGTAAGTGAAAAAGGGAAGGATGAGAAGGAAAAGAGAAGGAAGATATAAAGAAAGAAGTGGTATAGGGGGGAAAAAAGGAAGAAAAAAAGAAAGAATAAGACAGTGGGAAAGACTGTTGATATATTTTTAGGAGGCTCTTGGCTGGGACCGAAACCGCATCAGTGCCTTAGGCAGCGTGCCTGGAGCTGCTGGTTTCATTGCACAGCGCCTCATCCACAAAGCCGGCACTCAGGAGGCCAGAGACAGGCACGGCATTGTGTGAGCGCACTGCAGCGAGGGCACCTAACAAGGGCTTCGAACTCCGCTCGTGCACCCGAATAAGAGCGTGCAGCTGTATCAAGGCCGTCCCAGCTAAAAATATTGCAAGGCTCCCCATTTAATTAGCAGGACGTCAGGATTCCTTCTCACTGTGCCAGGATGTGGAGGGGACTCGCACTCAAGCATGACAAATAACAGCGCGATGGCAATGAAAATCAGTGAAAGGGGGCCTCAAAAATATCATCTTAGTCTTTCTTTCTTCCTTTTTCCGGAGACAACAGGGGAACACACCCGGCCAGGTGTCCTTTGCGTATGATGACACAGTCGAGAATGGATAATTGTAGGTTTTCTCTTATCAGAAGCTCTCGGAGAGTAAGAGTGTGCACACCTTCTGTGTCCTGTTTGACCTGTTAATGTCTGGAGCATGCGCTTTACTGTACAAGATCTCCATGGGCACCATGAGACAGTTTAACTCCGTCTCTACCCTAACTGCATTGAGTGGCGTTAATATGTAATGAGTAGCACTTTAGTCCTGTCTAATGATTCTATAAGCTGCTCTTTACTAATAGAAAGTCCTGTAGACCCTTACATGCTGTCCTGACCACACTCAGAATAGGAAAAGAAGTCCTGGAATCAACAAGATACCTGCTTTTAAGAGACTCGAGCGATAGAAAATTAGATAAGGAGGTCATTTTGCCACGTGTTTTTTGATTATTTCTCATCGTTCCGTTGTGAAAACCTTTGCACCATTATTCACACATCATTAAACCTCTCCAAAAGAAATCGGTTTTCACTAATGATGGCGTGTCTCTCCTTGACCTCACATTGGTTATTATTGTGTTGAATTTATCCAGTGCACTTGACTACTATTACATAAGCTGCATTTTGATTATACTAAAAGGTAATCATTTGCCTGTACAATACTAAAGCTAACCATGCATTGTAACTCCGCTTATAAATGCATGAAAATAAGTATGCACATCAGGGAACCGAGTGCACTTTAGTTATCCATTTTCTCAATGGTTATATATTCCACAGTGTGAAACAGTGTACTGCTATGAGAGTGCAGCGTGATGAGGGCATCTGAAATGTACGGGTGTTGATGATGAGAAAAAAGTCTTGTTTTTGTCCCATGACATGTAAAAAGAAAAGTTTTTTAAACCTCAGATGAATACATGGTTTTGGTAATGAAGAAAACATAAAGAAATGCTCCTGATTTCGGTCTACTGCACCTGTAGCTCCATAAGCACTGGCAATATTCATAAAAACAACCAAAACAAAAAAAACCTAACTACGCATGCAAAGATGTGATATTCAGTACTTAAAAATAGGCGAACACTTTATTTACGCAGTAATGCCGGGATCAGACCGGTTTTGGCGTGGCCAACAAATTTCCAGGGTCTGAATGTTAGGAATGACAAATGTCTCTTGTAGTGACACAAAGACGGCGATTTGGCGTCTGGGACACCCCTAGACACCCCTAATGAAAAGTCTAGCATGTCAGAATTTTTTGTATTTTCTCACTTGGATTGTACGACATGTACCTTGACGTTCCATCTGTAGCTATGATGGACAATTTCTTGACCCTCCCCCCGACAACATGCAAGGATGTGAGCGATGATTGGTTGGGGTAAAACTTGTAGTGTTTCCAGTCTCCTAACCAAGACACTATGCAAAATGATGGCACCCTGATGTGGAGGGGACTCGCACTCAAGCATGACAAATAACAGAGCGGCGGCAATGAAACTCTGTGAAAGGGGGCCTCCAGGGGGTTTCTGGAGACAACAGGAACACACCCGGCCAGATGTTCTTCGCATAGGATGATAAGGATAGATAGGATGATCAGTCTAGAATGTATAATTGTAGGTTTTCTCTCATCAGAACCTCTCAGATTAAATTCTTTATTGATTTTTTTTTTTTTTAAATCTCATGTCACCCCTACCTTGAATCCAAAAAAAAAAAAAATCTTGTGTAGTCTGATCCCAGCATAACAAATGGTTTTCAGGTTTTCTTTACTAGGAAAACGATCAGAACCTCCACTATTAATATTTGGTGAAACGTCCCTTGGAGAATAACATCATTTGGCAGTGGAGACACTTGTAGAGATACAGAAAATGTCAAGCTCTTTTCTATTATTATTATGCATATGGACTGACCTTATTTTCAGCAGGGGTCAGTACCCAGAGACTGAGATATTGCATGTATTTTGTCGACCTGTAATTATTACCATGTTGGGTTATGATCATCTTTATTAAAAACATAATCTATGGCCGTATCTTAACCCCCTGGACGAAGCAGGCCAGGTTATGAGATAAAATGTTATGTCTATGTATTGAGCATACCTAGAACATGTATGTAGGCCATACCTGAGCTGTGAACGAGAACAAGACGTATGAACATTGTCTATATTTTTATTGCTTTCAGCTATGAACGCCTCCGCGTTTTTGGGCTGGGAGATCATACAAAGGAGCATCTTCAAGAAGAAGCATGAAAACTTTTCCCATAAGGTATGAGTGAATTCTTAACAAACCTTTCAATTTGCACAGGATATACAGTGGCTCGAAAAGGTCTACACACCCCTGGGAAAAATGAAACAAAGGATAAATCATGTCAGATCTTTTTCCACCTCAAGGTGATAGCGTAAGCAATAAAATACAAGTGAAAAACAGTAGGAATGTTTTAGTAGAAGGGGGGGAGCAAAAATCTGGTTGCGCAAGTTCACACAAACAACCCTTAATTAATGCCTGGTTAAAGCACCTTGTAATAAAGCATTCAGTCTTAACTTAGCCCATCATGATTTGGCAGTTTTATTCCACTCTTCCTTGCAAAAAACCAAATTGCAAGGGATCTCATCTCATGTGCACAACCTCTTCAAGTCGTTGGCCAGGTTTTTGATAGAATTAAGATCTGGGCTCTGACTGGGCCATTCCGAAACACTGATCTTTCTCTTCCAAAGCCATTCCTTTATTCACTTTGATGTGTACTGTGGGTCACTGTCATGTTGGACGGTGAAATTTTTCTTCATCTTCAGCCGTTCTTCAGAGGCCTGCAAGGTTCGTGCCAAAATAGATTAGTATTTTGGAGCAATCCATGATTCCCTCTATACTGTCTAAAGCCCAGTCCCAGCAGAAGAGAGGCAAGCTCACTGAATAATGCTGCCACCACCATGCTTCACTGTGACTATGGTGTTCTTTAGGTCATATCTTTTAGAATTATGACCCAAATGTTCTACCTTGGTCTTATCATACTATGACACATTTTTCCACATGGTTTGGGGTGATTACATTTCTGGGAAAGAGCTTACATCAAGCCCCAGACATGAAGAATGAAAGAGACTGTCACATGCAGGAAGTCACCAGCGCTTGACCGATATTCTTGTAGTTCCTTTAATGTAGGTAGGGCACAAGTCATAGAGAATTTCTAGACTAGCTCATATTAGACATATGTAAGTGAATGTTGCCTGAAATCTACCTAGCTATTGGTGGAAAATGCTGCCGTGCTTAGATGCACGTATCTGTCATTAGTTATCTGAGAGTAGAGGAATGGTAATCCGTTAGTTAGGAGCTAATGTTTTGGACAGGGTAGGTGTAGGGCTGCATTATGCCAGAAAAATGTGATATTGGATTGCACGATCTCTTCTTTTAGGCTCAACCGCATTCCACGTGTGGACTCTATTATCAATAGAGGGCTTTTCAGATGTGTAACAAAAGAACAGTCAGTATTGCCTACACCTTTCACAAGAGCTTGAAATCAATGGGGTCAATCTTTGAGAGAGTAACAGTGTTCGCGCTGTTTGGTTTGGAGCAGTGGGTCAGTAGAACGTTTAATCCCGTACTGCGTCACCGTGTCAGCAACGCGGACTGATAGGAAGCAGTTACAAGGGTCAAGGGTGAAGTGATTAGCAGTAATTACGTGCTTCGTGGTTGCCAGTTGTCTATAGCCATTTAGACGAGGTCACTGGTTCTGTATCTGGCTCACAGTGTGAAACTTCTTCAGGCTTTTCAGTTTTTTCCCCTTGTAAAGTGCTCTAATGTTTACAGGTTGTTCTAGATGTGTTCTAAAAATGCAGAATAACTGAAACTTTGTGAGACATGGCCCTTCCCACTCAGATGCCAGCGTGTATCCATAGTTCTTTTTGTGTGCGAAATCCCCTTTAAAGATCCCGACTATACTTTTTCTGATGCTATCAGGAACTCACCGAGGCAACTAGGCGTGCATGCAGCCATTTCCATTTCATGGCTCTCTTCACTTTTGCCTGAAGAATGGGATGAACCGAGCCGATTTCTGAAGCCTTTCAGCTGACACGTGAAGCCGTGTTTTTACTTTGCTTCTTCTAGAGGTTCACGTTGTCATTTGGAAAGTGAGGTAATGATTATTTTCTGCATGGGATTCGAATGCACGTGATCCGGTATAAGTATACATACTTGGAATTTGAACTGGAATAGGCCAAGTCAGGAATAGAATCAGTGACGGTCATGCAGGTGCTGTGAAATTCGTGGAAGAGAGGGAGATAAACAGATCTGATATCACACATCTTGCTGATGAACATATATCTCTTTGCATGCTTCTAAATCTAATATTACAAGGCATAGCTGTGCAGCTGCCACATTACAGCCATGGATATACTGTACCATACGAAACCTGACTGGGTAAGAATTGAACACTGCACTACATTTCTGTGCAGTGCATTGGCTATTGGGGGGAAAAAAAAAAAAAAGTCAACCTTTAGTGACCTTTGATGGCTCCCCTCCTTATTATTCAGACCAGCTAGGTTACGATTTTGGTTTCAGAGTATTGTCGCAGTTGTCAGTTGCTATATAAAGAGTACGCTGTATGCATTGTTGTTAGTCGCCAGTGTGAACACTACTTGCACCGTATGCACAGTATGCAAGTTGAAACATGGCTGTATAAAATTCTGCGTAGGTATGGAATGAAGAATGGCTTCCTGGTGAATATTCCAGTAAGAAGTTCGGCGTAGGAGAAGCCAAGTGTTCTCTTAGCTTCGTCCCGCTTTGTACTAGGCTTGTTGTGAAATTATCAGTGGACTTTGTGCCAGTTGTTGAATTATCATTGCATTTCTCAAGCTTGGAGCACGACCCATGCGATGGATTAAAATATATTGCGGCATGCTGTTCTGGGAAAGTGATCAATGCAGAGGTGGTGTGATGTGGCCTGGTGTTACCATTTCCTTTCTGAAGTTGATTATTTTCCAATAACAGCATGTACAGCAATGTTTTAGTCCTCTTATACTACAACAATTTCACTTATCTCTATTAATTTATTAATAAATAACATGCCGTTTCACTGTTTATAGTTATCCATGAGATAAGTTAGTTCCTCTGATCACTTATAGTATAGCAGCTGTAAAAAGTCATTGTCTTGAAGACAATAAAAATTACAGCTTGCGATGTTGCCAAAAAAACAAAGTCCTCTGTGCTGATGCCTCGGTCATTTCTCAGAAAACTGACTTACAAAGCACCAACACTGGAGAGACTCTACATAAATGGTAACTAAATGTCTTCCTAAGAAATCTTCTAAATAACAACACCTTTAAAATCTATTTATTATTAGTCTTCGATAAGGTAAAGCCTTTCCCGTGCAGGTTTGTTGTTACTATAGAAACGATCAAGTGTTCGAATTAGGGGACACCGTTATTTATATTGCCACAGGCACTACTTTCTGAGCTGCTGTTATGGAAAAGTAATCAACTGACCAATCAGATTCGAGAGTTCCGGGTTTAAGGATTTTCTACATATTCTTCCAACAAGCGTCTCCAGAAGAGAGGCAGACTGAAATGAGCCTGTACAACATTTACGCTGTAATCCTGAGAGGCTTTTATAACGTCTGGCCAAGACACTGCTACTTATGTATTTGATCAACTGAGAACAAGATTGCTCAGAGACTCTGTTATTCCAGATGAAAGGGATTTTGCTCTGGGAAGCCAGTATTAAAGACTAGGAGAAAGCGACTTGGGCCACAATCAAGCCACCCACTGTTTTCTTTGACCTACTATTACTGAGAGTGGAGGTCAGTCACTCGTAGACGTTGTTTCTGTTTGTGGTCAGCCACAGAGTTGCATGCATGGCTTGGAAGGGAATAGAAGACAGACATTATTCCCTTTTTTATATGGGTGAATAAAGGGAAATAGCACTTTCTATGCTGGTGGGAATTACATTTTTTGCTAAAGCAGCTGAGCCTAAAATACCAGCAGACACACTCGGGGGAAGAAAAGAAAGTGTACAAAACTTCACACCATATTCTCACAATATTACCAATTGTTATTTGGTTCCTCCGAGACTCATCTTTTAGCAGCCGAACACTCGGAGGAAACGGCGCTAACTGCCCTCTTCCGCATACATGAGCTCAGAGTTTTGCTCTTTCGCTTCCTGGCCACGGATGGCAGTGGCATGGTCAGAATTCGAACTCGCAGTCTCTTAGTGCAGATTGCCTTTTTATGACCCCCTTAAATCAGTAATTAATTAAATAAAAGTTAAAGATAAAGATAAACACTGAAGATGATACAAGATGACTTCTCTGTCAGAAAGATATCAAAGTAGCACTACTTAAGAAACATTTACAAGGCATTATTTTCTTCTCAAAAGAGTTCTACTTGGCATCTATATAGAGATTTTAATGGCTCTCCAGTGGGACAAACCAGAGAGTGTATCTGTTTGAGGTGACCAGCAGCTCAGTAAAAGGGGTTATTAAAAAGCTGTGAGGTTGCTGGCTCACATCCAGATTTTGGCACTACATGGAATTGCCTGTCCAGCTTGTGATGACAGTGCAGCGTAGGATATCTGATCACATCATCGGCTCCTCCTTAATCAAATTGAGTGATGTATGTGTGTCAGGCCAGGGAGAGCCACTGTTGCCTTGGGCTCAATGGACAAGCTCATAAAACACATCTGTTACATGCTCACCAGCTTGTGAAAGTTTAGGACGTGCTGTGTAATAGGCTTTTCACGTTCCGTTTATGGTCGTTTTTTTTTTTTTAAATCTAGATTAAAGCCGCAGCCAAGAAGTTCACAGCTGTAAGTCTAGCTGTGGTGTTTCGGAAGCAGCCGAATGTAATAATCAATGACCCGGAAAGCCACATATAATTTTATAGGGCCGCAATTGGATATAGATATGGAGGTCTCTTGCTGTAGTGGAACAGTTTTGTTTGGAAAATCATTAGTATTACAATCGTGACATATGTTTCATAAATCCTGCAATAGTTTATAATTAAACGTAATTGGCAGTTAGTCTGATAATGGTAATATTTCTTTATATGCTTGTATACAAAATAACCAAGTTGTTTATCAAATTCACAAATGTATGGTATTATAAAAATCTTTCCTGTACAGAAGAATCCTGCTGACTCAGAAGCTCCACATGAACTTTTTTTTATGCTCACTTATTTTTCATCCAGACATCTTTGGGTCCCGTGTTGACCTCGCTGCATCCAAGGTCACAGCCGGACACAAACATGACTTTCACGCCTTTGTGTGCATTGTACCAAATAGATTGCTGACGCAACAGGACTAGAGCCTTTGTTTACCCTCATTATGACAATGAACATCTGTCTTACTCCAGTGAAGATTTAGCACCAGCAATAAAAGGCAGCAGTAATGCAGTCTTCAAGCTGTTAGTACATTACTGGGCCACTGAGACAAGAGAGATAATACAGTCATTTCTAATGAATGATGGATTTTCTGAGCAGTGCGTATCGTTGGGAATTTACTGACATGCATTTTACAGTGACGCTTCGGTTGGATGTTTCCTGTCGTTGATGAGCTGTAACGACGCAGTAACGGTGTATGAAAGGTTAAGGAGTCCTGATATAATCCTCAGCATAGTGATCTTCCAGGCTGTCCTGCTGTGACGGGGGTCATGCTCTGTCGATGACAATGCCAATGCCAATTACGCCTACTACCCCTTTACCGTTTTAAGAGGCTCTCATTGACCTGTGAGTGAGTGGGGGGGTGTTTTTATATCTTGATGGGGACCAAATGTCCCCACAAAATGCTCCTACAAAGATAGAAATGTATCTGACAGATATATGGTTCCAATAAGTAAAACTACCTTTTTTTTTCTCAAAAGAACTGGAAATATTAATGTAGGTATCAGCAAACCCGTGCCAGCACTGCTGGAAAACAATAGCCATGGATGCAATTAGTGAGAACATGTTAACTTCAACTCGCAATTTCACCTTTTCCACATGTGAATGATACAAATTCATCTAAAAAGATTGTTGAAAGCCCTTTCCAAGCATACCAAAAACCGGTTATTTAATCTGCTACTAGTTGAGGAGTAAAGCTTTTAATAAAACATTGTTTTGATCACTTTCACTAATTTACACTAATGCGTCATTGCTGCATTAATGCTTGGCCCGGGGCCAGAACAGAAAAGGCAGCTGCGCCTGAATTCTTGACTCAGTCTCATTTGCATATTAATCCTCAGGTCATGGCCTTTCCATACATATCTCATTTGCCTTTAAAAGAAATGTGCGATATGATATTTCCGATCCAAATTTTTTTTGCATCATTTTGCTGGTATGATTCAATCGGAACCGAAAAAAACCCCCACCCCCCCACACATCAGATACCTTATTAAACCGCAAAACAAAATGCAGTTTCTAAAAAGATGCGTACTGAAACTTGTGAATCAACGACGATGCGGCGCAGTGATTTATCAGAATGAAGCCTTAGAGTGCACTCAAATTGGTACAACTGGCCTGAACCACACCCGGGAGCGATTGGCCCCCCTCAGAGTAAAAGTTTGCTTTTTGTTGGAGTGTAGGGGAATCGAGATCAAACATAAGTAACGTTAACTGTTGTTTAAAACAGTAAACAGAGAAGCAGTAAATGGAGCGCAGGGTTCGGGTTAGAATGGCATTTTCTAGCCCTATACCATGAAGCAGGATATTTTCAGTGCTGACTACTAAGTATTTGAGTTCTATTGGACTAAGACTCACAGCTTCTTTACAACTAACAGTAATTAATGGCTCAATTCTCCCCACTTGGGTACTTGCATGCAGTTACAGATGTAAGTATGGCTTCAGCTGATTCTTGAAAATGGTCACATTTTTTGCATTTTCTAAAAATCCCTCCTAATCCATCCAAGCCTAGCTAGTTATCTTTTATAGATATGAAAAACCAATGATGTCTTCTCCTGAATTTTCTGGTCAAAACATGACTGGGTACCCAATTTGGAATTTAAGTTTTGAAAAACAATTTCGGCCTTTGCGGTGATGGTTAAAAAGGGGCCTGAAAGGATATTTTGGAGCAAGATATCTGCTAAAGTTGATTCTCTAAACCCTTCAAAAAATATATAAAGGCATACCATTAATGCCACAGATACTGGATCTGTCGCCATAACTGTCTTGTCCACAATCTATGGACTACATTAGAGTCTTTTTATGCTACGAAGTGTGTACACACACTGATAGATGCCTTAAGTATCCACGAACTGCAGTGAGGACAGTGATGAATGTGGCTTTCAGAGCAGAATGTGCAAGCAATTATCAGTCGTGTGGCTGGAGGGTGGGCTTCCTGGTGGGCCTGGCCATGAGGTACACAATTGTCAGGGTTGGGGTTAGAAAGCCAAATAGATTTCACAAAGGCTCAACTTTGTCTTTGTCTCAATAGAAAGACTCCTTGTCTTGCCATGAACTAAATGGGTTTCATGTGTCTATTCCTGTCTCCGCAGTTCATCTTGACACATTTCTAGATCCTTGCATATATTTCGGTTTTCTTTGTATACAGCTGACATTGTCACAAAGCAGGTTTACAGAAATATATCAATTCTGGATATAAATTTCTCATTTATAAATTTATCCCTAATGAGGAAGCCAGAGCCAGCGATGACGAGGAAAAAGTTTCTGAGACGACATGAGGAAGAAACTTCGAGAGGAACCAGACTCAAAAGGGAACCCGTCCTCATCTGGACGACACAGGATAATGCGATTATAAATAATTTCCATTCTATAACCGTATACTATTTAGTTGAAAAGTACAATTGTGTAACCAGGAACTTATGAGTTTGAGCATCAGCGTCATTTCTGAATTATTTATAGTTTTAACTTGAGATCTGTTGTGCTGACGTTCTTAACCGTTCAGTGATGGAGACTTGAGCGCAGAACTGTTCTTAGCAATTGCGGTCATAAGGCCATGCAAGGAAGAACATCCACAGCCATCGTTATGGTACCATCCACATAGAGGAAATCTCTTGGTGATCTTCAGGCTGGACATGTGTAGCCATCCTCAGCAGCAGCAAGTGATTTTTAGTTTTTTAAGTGATAAGAACTCCTAACAGATGCAACAGGCAGGTCCAGAGAGCAGAAATAGTCACTGGTAACTCAGCATGTGAAGAGGGGGATGATGGGGGATGGAGAAGACGAATTAAGTATGATCTTGTCATTTTATGGTTAAAGAAAATGTACATCATTGTGCACAGTGCTTGTGGATATAAAGAGAGAATCTATAAATATTCCCAAGTTCCCTGGCCTTCATGGTGACCTTTCTATTAGGATATGGTTTAGTAAGTCCAACGCACATGAAAGCAGATCCTAGCTCAGGTAGCTGAATCACTGGGATGTGTGACATGGACACAAGCACAACCAGCTTGGACATGCTTTGCTGATAATATGAAGTTGACAATGGGAGATAAGGCTATTAGAGAGCATACACAGGAAACAGCCGTGACAGCAGCGCTTTGTAGTCCTGTGTACCCAAGATGCCGACCATTCCTTATCTCCAAGATATACGACAGATTTCCTGCTTTCCCTTGGCACCCATTCAGTGTTTGAAATGTGCCTGGCATTAATACAACACTTGCGGAGGAAGGAACAACCTTATAAGGCTGTTGGATTTGTGCCAGTATCCGTTGCTCATCGAAACAGAGAGCAAGTTACAGAGCGCCGGGTGAGAAAATGACCTCTACTCCTGAAACTTTCACAACAGGGAAAAAAAACCGGCAAAACCGTTGAATGCTTCACTACTGCATATATTGAGTCGAGTGTCATAAATCCTGTGAGCAAACAAATTCGTTTCCACACTAAATGATCCTGAATGATAGAAAAAAGGCTTGCAATAAGCCATGCCTTCCACATTAGATGTTTAAAAGCAAACCTTAATTCCCAAGCCTTTACCACCCACATGATCAGTGTTGTATTTCAGCAATATGTGACACAGAAGCCAGTGCATTCTACCAGCACTAAAAATCCTTGACGGATATTTAGCTTTCTTGGCTCAGGTTTTATACCGAATATCCTTTTTTAATAGCCCCAGCTGCAGAGAGAAATCTTTTCTATGGAAAGCTCTTTGAACATGAGCCATGAGGTCAGCTGTGTTTAATGGCTCAAGTTTGAACTCTTCCACATCATTCCCTTATTGTTTTCTTGGCTTGACCTGTCTGACTCGAGAGAACCTGATACCTACTGTCATTATGAGCACAGGGTTGTTGGGGGTTTTTTGTTTTCGTCCTGTGAAAATGTAGTTTCTACATTTTGTATAACTTCAGGAGCTGGCTCTTTCTGAACCGTGGTAAACACAAGCATAGCCCCCATAGTGGCATCCTGTTCCACATTCGTCGTCTTAGCATGTCGATTATTTCCTACAAGTAGGACCCGGCTTAGCAACTTGAGACTGGATCAAAGAAACAAGTCAGGCATCTGGAGCCGCAGCCGGAGGGCATGTCTGCACACCCCTCCTGTAACGCACGGATCTCACATGGGAATCTCCGACAGCACGTTTTTCCTGAACATATCTACTGCATGCTACCAGATGCAGGCCTGCATACTCCATATAAAATCTCCTCACACATCAGATTGTCACTTGGCTTTGTAGACACTCCTCTCTTGAGGTCTGATACAAGAGTGACATACCAGTTACCAGTGTCTGATCTGGAATTTAAACGCAAGCTTACTGCTTATGCAGGTGCTCAGTTTTGAGTAAGGATTCCTCCACCAAAGGCAAATAACTTTGCGCTTTAAATGGAAGCTTTTTATTTTGCTACGTGTTTCCAAAACCCGTTAAGCAAGAAAAATGCTTGTGCGATATTGATTTTTTTTTTTTCCCCCTCGAGCACAATTTTCTATTTTAAAATGTCATGATAAATAATTGAATCGTCCAGAACTGATAGCCTAATAAAGACAGGAAAATGAGCATTTCCACCATTTGAATTTTAAAAAGAGTACAGGACGGCGTAATAATATTACCAGCTGTGCAGGAACTGTTGGCCGGCAGCTGCAATCGCAAACACTCAGCTGGATGAACTCGAATTTGTTAGTGGAGGTTTTTTTCAGTTGGGCTGCTAGAAAAATATTTAACCTTGTATGGAAACTCTCAAGCTTTGACTCCAGAATTATTGGCACCCTTCCTGGGAGCCAATATTTCGGCCTATTTCGGGAACACCTGGCATACAACCTGAACGAAACACACACCTACCTACCTGGGGTCAATGTAGAGTAGCCTGTGTACCTACCAGAATGGGAGGAAACTGGATCACAAAGAGGAAAGTAACACAGATGCAGGAAGAACGCCATACTGACTGCAACCTGAGCTCGGAATCAAATCCTAGATCTTGATCTGTGAAAAAAATCATCTTCACCTCGAAAAAATGCAATCCATCCTTAGTCATCCTTAAATATTTCTGATTGGTTTAAAATGTTAATGTAATTAATGTTAATGTTAATGTAACAGTATTTAACTGTATAACCCCTATCACTTCACCTCATTTTAGATATTTGTTTTTGCTCATTTTTGTGAAGGGTGCCAAAACTACTAGAGTTATCATACTCCAGACTTCCATTTGCAGAAATATTTCATTTTAATCACAATACAAATGTAAGCATGGCTAAATAAATTCATGCACTTGTACTAACAGAATCTTTCCTTCCTCCATGAATGCTGAAGGAGGAATCGCCCTACCAATCAGCCCTTATTTACTCTCTGGCCTTTTTCTGCTCATCCCTATGATTAAGTCAGCCAAAGTTTGGCCTGTCTGGTCACCCTGGGATGTGGATGAACCACAAGATAAAGTTCACGCACGCTTTTTTTTTCCGGAACACACAAAACACATCAAGGATCTGCTCGGCTGTTTACTGTAAAAACCGGTCTCCTCACTGTGGCAAATCGTTTGACAGGTGCACAGGATGCTTGTGTTGTCTCGGCTCTGTACTCCACTTCTTCAGAGTTACAAAAGCCATGTTTATGTCCAAAACCACCCACTTTATATTTAGAAATCTGGCCGTTTTGTCACATCTAAATGTACCATATAATATCTAGTGAACTCATGAAATTCCGTGAGGTGGCATCCAGATAGTGTGTTCTGTGCCGGTTAAAGGTGGTGTGTAACTTTTTTCACCTAAATAGTGCAAGTAAGGTTCCAAACTGAACACTGTTAAGTGATTGTCAGCTTATTACTCTATCAGGAACTTAAATGTACAGTGGATACACTATACAGGCACATGCTAACCACACACACACACAGGGGGGGTCAAAAGTAATTACACACTTGGCTGCACAGTTATTTCCTGGCCACTGTGTGTCAGGTGTCTATCTGTACTGATGCGGTATGGAAAATGTGGGAAAGAGAACTGATGCATCACGAACACTAATAAGGTAATGTTAGTTTTGTGGTCACTCTATGTACAAAATATGAGCTTAAAGCTTGTATACGCTTTACCCTGACCATTCACAAAGAGATCCGTCCCACGTAATGATCAGACCTGTACGTTCCCACTCTGAGCGGCCTCTTTGTGTCTGAACGGAATCGCAAGTAAACTAAAACATTTAAAGAAATTTTCTTTTCTTCCTTCTTTCCCTCGAGCTTTGCCACATGTGTGCCCTACAGTTTCTGTTTTGTCTTATTACCAAATATTAGCAACCCCCCCATTCTGTCACAACCTATAACTGTGGGATGTGTGTTGGACAGTTTCATAATCAATTTTGATCCAACCGTTGATGAATAAGTACTTGGGAGTGAAACTAAGTTTAACAGCAGGCAGTGTACAAAAAAATTAACTTACTGTGAGGACCGAAACGTTGGGGTACTACTAGCGTTTCCTAATAATGTTCATTTGAAATCCTTTTCCTTCATTAACATTAATGAAGCGTCTTTTTTTTTTTTTTAAATTAATAGATTTGGTGGCATGACCTGATGATGCTAAGTGCGATTTATGGTCAGAAAATTAACCATACCTTGCATATATTTCTTTTTAATACAGTAATCTTCAGTCAAGAGCAGTTTCTTCAAAGTAACCACGGTGCTTCCTACTACTAATCCAAAAGACGTGGAGTATTTGGTGCAGTGGTGATGGCTTTCAGACTACATGGGAACATTTCATTCAAATGCAGCAATGAAACGTTTACCAAAGTGTCATCAAGTGATCAAGCATCCTAGTGCTGTTCATTCATTAAACTGAAAGTGTTTTCTGAAAATCTCATTTGAAACCCCTGACATGAAGCTAACAGACACCCACTGAATCCCCTATTAGTGTCTATTAGGTGTTCGTAAAGATGCTCGTTTAGGAAGAAAGAGGAACGCTCATTTGACAGCAGGCTTTTACCGCATTGTAGAAAGAAAAAAACAAACCCATCATGGTGTTTATTGGACAATGCGTTCTCCGTTTAGCAGCCCGGATGGATGGCTTCCGCTTATGATGGTTGGTAGACCTATCGAAGGGGCGGAACCTTGTAACCAATTGCCAATCAGTAAATTAGGAATGAACACTCAAACTTAAACATATCGGTGCCAGTTGCTGATTTGCTTTGAAGCCTGCAGTAGTGGTATAATTTGCAAATATTGCAAATAAATTGTAAGTATAAAGTTCTGTTTGATTATTTGCATTCGTTTATGAAATGGGTTGTCTGTATAAGTCTATCTAGTGAGCTGTCACTTCCTCCTTTTTTTTTTTTTTTTTTTTTTTTTTTTTTTTAAAGCTGTCTCGACACAGTAAAATTAATTGTCTGTGTTTATTGTTAGTCTTCGATTAGAACGATACGTATATTTATACGTTCCACTGTAGAAAGTTGTGCTTCCCGTATTTTAATAACCACCAGCCACGCTAATGTTGAGATTTGGAGATACGAGGAGGAAAGCGTGAATAAAATGTCAGTGTGAGCGTTTTAGCAGTTTGGGGCCAGCTGCTCAGATTCAGTCTGCCATGAATGCTGAATAGTGAGGGCTCGATAATGCTCTATAATCTCTCTGTTACATAACCGCCACTCGCGCTTTGTTTTGATTTGATTGGATATCCCCTGATGCTGGTCCAGCCGGTGATTTCCCGCAAAACAAAGCCATAACCAAAGCAGCTTTCCTCAGTTCAGTGGTTACACAAATGTTGTAGTATTTTTAAGCGAGGTGAACAACTGCGTGTGATTGTTTCCAAGGTTTCCAGGAAGCAGGATAGCCTTTCAGGGACACTAGGTATGAATCTGTTCTCTCAAAACTGCTCACAGTGTACACATCATTGTTTGGCCTTGTCATTAAAGAGGGAGAGAATCGGCGTAGTAGCAAGTAAACACCATATTCAAGGAGTTCATGAGCCAAGCATGCCTTATGTGGAGCAGTGAGTTACAATCGTCACAGACAAAAATGTGCCTCTGGGCAAAGTGAAGAACTGGTACAAGTTGAAATGAATATGATCTGGACTGGATGAAGCATTAAACTGGCATAGGGCCCCTAAATAGGGAAGTCGTGCACTTCCTTTCTGCCCAACTGTATCTCAAAATAGGTTTGAATGTTGTGTTGAGTAATACATTTAACCATGTCATTTCTGTTTCCCTTTCTTGACTGCAAGCTGAAAAAGCACTGGATCGAGGCACACCTCGTGCACAAGACCACATCATACTAACCTGAAACTTCTCCCTTGACTAGTTTATTTATAGCTAATTGGTAATTAATATTAATCTGATTGCTCATGTCAATTTATTTTCTCTAACAGCAGCTCTGGCTGTAATTCAGATAACACGCTTATTAATCCGTTATTGTTTTTTTAAGCAGCAGCTCATTCACAGGGACTCGTACAGTGGCTGAGCTGCATAATCTAATAAGGCTAATAATAAATAGATAAACAAATGTTTAATCATATATGGAAGGTGTTTCTGGTGTACTTCGATACGTTTTCCACCAAGGGAAAGTCTTCAGGATGCAGGACCTTGCGCTTTCCTCAATGCTTTTGACACTAATTTCAATCCATATATTGAAAGGGGCAAAAAGACATGTTGGTGAGGGAACAACTGCTCAAAGCTGCTAGTTTGTAAGTAAAAACAGGAACTAACTTTTTGCACAATACTAATGTAAATTGTTTGAAAACCATGCTGTTTCATTCATTAGTACAGTAAGCTCGTCTCATGGGCATACCGCTATAGCATAAGAGGAATAATAAAACACTCTAGGATGTGCCGTTACAGGAAAATAATCCACTTCTGAAGCATTTTATTCCTTGCTTAGCGTGGCCTGTGGTGAGTTGTGGTGCACGGTGTGACACATTTTCATTATACGTGTGATCCTGAGCCACTGAATCTGTTGCTCTGACTGAGCGCGGAGCCGCGTGCTGATCCTCTCTCCTAAATACTTACAGTGTAGGAAATTTCTGCTCTTGTGCTTTGTGGTTAACTGGATGATAAAGCCAGTAATCACGAATATGAAATTACTATATTGTGTTTATTAACCCACCTTTATACCTGACACAAGAAACAAGAGCAGGTGTGCTTTGTTTAGAAATATTGCATCCGGTTAATCATTAGAGGAGGATTTTATGGCCGATACAGAACTGAGTGCGTGTTAATAGGTGTCGCGTTCACAACGACTTTCCTGTGCTATTACTGGTTTTATATTAAAGCCACCAGGTTGCTGAAAAAAAGCATGACCGCTTATGTATTATAACCGTGTGCGGAAAACACAGTGCGTGGATATAATATGTTTAGGGTCATTTTTATTTACATCCCAGCTTTAGCTTTCAAAGGACTTTGTTGGTTTCAGGTAGTGTTTCATTTGTAAGGGAATTATGGTATTGGGACAGCACCCTAGAATAGACACACAGTATCTGAAGCACACACAAGCACAGATCGCAATGTGTTTTGTATCATGTGTGTATGTGTGTTTTGTATATGTGTACACGCACGCGCACACACAGACAGTCAGCCAAAAAAATGTATTCACACTTCAGTGAGGTCCACCTCTACACATAAATATCTAATGTGTAGCTAATGGCCACCACTTTTAGCACCTCTTGTAATTATAGAGACAAAGGTAACTTGTATTAATCTCTGATGTCTGAATACATTTAATATTAAAATATTTATACCAATTTTTCTTTTCCTGTAGAGAAGAAAAGGCTGTGTGTGTGTGTGTGTGTGTGTGTGTGTGTGTGTGTGTGTGTGTGTGTGTGTGTGTGTGTGTGTGTGTGT
>JAQMYM010000001.1:17782885-17820303 GCA_030014255.1 Parauchenoglanis ngamensis
CACACACACACACACACACACACACACACACACACACACACACACACACACACACACACACACACACACGCCTTGCTATGAGCAGCTCTCTGCCTCCATTTAGGGACAAATGAGGTGAAAATGGGAAATGTGGAGAGAATTCATTTAAAAAATGTACGTGTTGCTTTAGTCATTTGGTCTGTGTTTATTAAACACTCCTTTCTGTGTGTGTGTGTGTGTGTGTGTGTGTGTGGCTTTGGGACTGAGTGAACCAAGTGTGTGTGTGTGACGACACCTATCGCCTGCAGCGTTACCTCAAATTCCAACTGTGACCCCTTTAATGTCTCGACCTGCCAATTACGTCTTAGACCTGCAGCTAGACACACACACACACACAAACACACACACACACACACACACACACACACACACACACTCTTAAAGCAGTTCTTGTCTGGAAACGTCATTTTAGGTCTTTGAGTGTTGATTTAATGCTGATTAAATGATTAAATGTTGAATTCTTAATGGATCAGTGTGTGAAAAACAATTTCAGTCTGTTCATTTAGGGTTCATTTTGTAAAGCCAGAAGTGGGCGTCTTAATCTTGTGGGTGTGTCTCTGTGGACGGGTGCCATCAGTTTGAGTTCTGAACTGGAACTGGTGTTCCACCTGGCCCTGCCCCTGATCTCTCTGGAGCACCAGATTGCCCCACCCACTTGATTTTCTAGAGCTATCAACTAAACCCATCCTCTACGACTCTCCGGAGTTATCCACCTGAGCACCTTATCCTTGTTCCTTAGATATATGGACCCATACACTTACCCAACCCTGATCTCTCTGAAGCCCCTCCTGGACCTGCCCACCTGGTTTCCTAGAGACATCCAGCTCAACCTGTTCTCTTTGACTCTTTGGAGTCATCCATCTGAACACCTGGCCACACCCCATCAGCTCTTTAGGCGTATCCACCTGGACCCACCTCTGATCTCTCCGGCCCCACCCATCCATCTAATTTCACTCCTTTATATCTCTGGATCCATCCACTTTTTACCCCGCCCCTGATCACTTTACATAACAGAGATCTCTGATAATTCTTCTTTAGCTCTCGGAAGTCATGAAGAGGGGTCCTGCCCCTGTCTCTCCAGAACCTGACCACACCTCCTCATCTGCCTGACTCTGCTTTTTTAGGAGATCTGGAGCCATTCATTTGGCTCTGCCCCCAATTCCTCATAGCACTGCTAGTAGGGACTTGAATGATGCGGAAAATGTGAGAAATTACTTATACTGTATATCTGTTACACACACACACACACACACACACACACACACACACACAGAGAGAGAGAATAGAACGCAAACAGCAGGGTATTCTCCAACAGATATTAGACGCAACATGGAAGAACATATTAAGCACACACACACACAAACACACACACATGTGCAGACAAACACAGTAATTTATCCACTGTCCACCATCTATTGTCCTGTATTTAATGGTTGTATAGTGTTGTGTATAGTCTATTGTCTGACACTTTGCCCTGCTGTCTGCTGCTCTTTCTTGTGTATGTCCTGGAGGAGCTATATTTCGTCCCTCACTCAACACGCCTGAGAAGGAATGAAAATAAAGTGGACTTTCACTTTGCTGGTACTCACCACCACATGCCGATGATGTTGACTGGGCAGAGCAGGATGAAGAAGAGCGCGAGCTGGTACTGTGAGCGCATGGCAGGAGTCAGGGATGGAGATAAGATGATGATGATTATGATGATGATGAGGAGGATGAGGTTGATGATGATCCTAAAGTCCTGTGTGTGTGTGTGTGTGTGTGTGTGTGTGGTGTGTGTGTGTGTGTGCCTTTGGAATTTTGTGCCTTTTGCACTTTTGAACAGTGCTAAAGAGTGCACACTTTCTCTAGTCTTCTTTTTCCTCCTACACACTCATCCTGCGTGACATCACATTTTGTCCCAGAAGAAGGAGAAGAACAGAAGATTACAAGAGTGTAATTTAAAAGTAATATAAATAATAAAAATTCAATTAAAAATAAACTCCACAGAGAGATTGAGTTTTCCAGCAGCTGTGTGGTTGGAGTGAGCTGCCCTCACACCGGCGCCGCTTCACTGTGAATCTGTCAGTGTTTCCCCAGAGGCTCTGTCTTACTCCACTCACAGGGTTGCCAGATTGCACCAAGATCCATAGAAGGGAGGCCAGATTCAATACCATTAAACTTACTCTAGCACAACAGGACAGTTTATTGTTTTTAAAATAATATTCATTTATTACTTTTCCTAAATATATGCTCTATCATGTGATGAAGTGGAATTACTCTTAACATCTCAAGGTTGATTATTTTCCCATAACAGCGCACCAACAAGTGAATTATTCCTCTTATACCACAACAATTTACCAACAATTACAATTTAATCCTTTTACAGTTAGCAAGTTCTCATTTATGTTAGAGCAGCTGTAAACACTCCCACCTCTGTTTTTTCTCTCTAAGTTAATAATAGCTTGTCGTGTTTCATTACCAAGAAACCACAAAGTGTAAATTCCTCTGTCCTGAAGATATCAGATGACTTGAAGTGCTGACACTGGAGACTCCTTCCTTAAAATGTTAAATAAACCTCTCCTTACTTTAATAAAACTTCACTCATTTTTTAATCAGTTTATGGAGCATCTGCTGTACATGTCCCTGTGAATGAGCTGTTTCTATGGTAACAGTAACGCATTAGAAGTAGAACAAGAGTATTAATATTAACCGGCACTTCTTTAAGAGCTGCTGTAATAGAAAATAAATCAACACCTTCTGGCCAATCACAAGCCAGAACTCAACAGCGCTATGAGAGGATCAATCCCAATCTGGCAACCCTGCTCGACTCAGCAGTTCCAGGTGAAGACCAGATCTCAGTGCACTGTGTGTGTGTGTGTGTGTGTGTGTGAGAGAGAGAGAGAGTGTGTGTGTGTGTGTGTGTGTGTGTGTGTGTGTGTGTGTGTGTGACTGTGAGTGTGAGAGAGAGAGAGAGAGAGTGTGTGTGTGAGTGTGAGGGTGAGGGTGAGGGGGGGCGTTCAGTGTCATGTGAGCCATTGAACGTAAACATTTCCAGCCAAAAGAAGACCTAAGTAGTTTAGACTAGACATTATTGTTTTCATCTCTTCACCAAGGCTCTGAGTTATTTGCACCTGACAGGTGGTGACTGTGTTTACATGCATCATAGCTAATGAAATATATGCTCAATAGCACAGAATAAACTTATTACATCATCTTAACAGCTTCCTTTGGGTGACCCAGCGTAGGAGGAGTGATTTATAACAAATTAATTATCGTCAGTAAAGAAGACAGCCCAAGTTTAGGTTGAGGAGTGTGTGAGCTCCATAGTGCAGCTAATTTACAGACTAAGAAACATTTTTTCTAATCTTATTTTTCACATATCAGTATTAACACAGATGTTAGTTATGCTTGCTGTTTGACGAATACTAAAAGGCAAAGTCAACTAAAGAATCTGTAATGTTTTCTCCAAAATATTTGCACTGCAGCTTTATTTCAAGAGTCCAGAAAGCACCTCGCCTTTACGTTTCCTGTTGTACTTTTAAACATAAGGTTAAACAATAAGTGTCCCGTCACCTGCTAATTCCCCATCTTCTCTGTAAGGGAGTCAAAATATAAACTCTGATAAAGATGTGCGAATGATTTGCATGTGTTTTAGACCCTGATGATTGTTGTTCACACCCAACCCATTTCTGACTCGGCTACTATTGTGTGTTGCTCATAAAAGGATGTGCCTTTGAGTCCTAAAAATTCAGAAGACTACAACCATGTAGAAAAGTTATTTTAGCAACAAATTTAGGATAAATTCTTAATGCTGTGCTGAGAAAAAAAAGCATCTAAGTTTACTGGAAATAACTTAGTTGTGCATTCTTATTATCAAGTTAGCAGTAATGTAGGGCTATGAAAAACATTCTACAAAAATATTTTTCTCAAAGCAAATTTTTTTCAAGAACAGTTTTAGATCCTGGAGAATTTGCTATTGGGGAGCTATTACAAATAGCAGAGCACCTCTGTTCCTCCATGTTCACTGATTCATACACAGAGGTTGTACCATATGGCTCCATGCTGTACACCTGAAGCAGTGAAGTGAAGCAGGGAACATATGAAGCACATGCACATGGGAAGATGTCACCAGAACTTTATTGTACAGTAGTATAATGACAGTAATAGGCTCTCTCTTTCTCTCTCTCTCTCAACTAGTTAGCTGGGCTAGTTAGCTAGAATAACTGTGAATTAGAGATGAAAACAAGACTGCTAAAATAACCCAAAATGAATGAAATCTTATACAGAACAGTCCATATGGTGACAATATGTATGTAGATAAGAACTTCAGTCGTCTTCTTTATCTTATTTACATTACAAATATGAAAAAATAGTAAACCTAGGGATTATTGTGTTACTTGTTTATTTCATTCATATCTCTGATTGTGAATGCACTGAAAAGCCTTAATTTAAAAGACATAGCCTGGGCAGAAAGATCACTGTCAAATGGTAGAGAATCATGTTGAACACTCTCTTCCTAGTTAAGATGATCTTAACGTTGAGACACTTTTTTAGGAAGCTCAGCCGTAGACTTTCTGTAAAATTGCACATCCAGACAGTGTAACTGCTATTCTTGATTATCATTTATCCATCAGCTCAAGGTTTTCTAACTCTGTTGCATATACTGTACTGCTTGATAGCACATGCAAAGCCGCTCCGAAGTGCAGTCATGTGACCTCGCTGTACATTCCAGTGGGGCTGCCGTATCACTCACCTCCCATCATACTCACTCAGCGTCCTTCCCTCAGCTCTGTAGGAGCGTGCCAAGATGAGTTCCCCCATCAGGGGGTGTAGCTAATGACGCAGGGCAGCGCTTAGCGCAGTAGTACTCTGGAATCTGGCTCTTTAATCGTGCTCCCTCATGTGAGCCAGTGGCTCTGGAATGCTTCTTCAAGTGAAGTGTTTGTAACTCTTAAGAAATCAGCCAGAAAAGACGCAGTGAAGCAGAAAACAAGATGGGCTGGTTTACATGTGGTACATAAAGTTATACCTGTAGTGCATCATTTATTGTAAACATTAATGCTGTGTTTGTTCTTGGTACCTTGGAAGTTGTAATTTACAAGTTGTAATGATATCATTTCCCACTTAGGCACATTCAAAGTGCAAAGTGGAAAAAAAAACAAAAAAACAAATGATTTCATGAAAGCGTGTCTTTTGTTTGCTCCGTCAGAGCACATAAAGCTCATAAAAAGCTAATTTAAGTGCAGTTTTACAGTTAAAGGCCTAAGGGGACAGATGTCCGTGGTAGGGTTGGGAACCAAAACTTGGTTCCAATTAGAACTGGATTCAAAATGTCAAGTAACAGATACCTGTAAAAAATGTTCAGTTCTGCTACCCCTTATTAATGCAAGGCTACATATCTGCAAGGACATACATAGCTGTCTGCCAGGACCTGTCTGCAACAGCATGACCATTTGTTTAGATCAGAGATAGCATGCCTGGCTAACGTCACAGCACTGTGAAGAATGGACTGCTACTGCTGTTTGGGAATGTTCAGTTAACGCTTAAAGGGAATAAAGATATTTTTGTTATCTAAATATTTGACTTCTTTTTTTACCATTTTGGAATAGATAAGAACCGAAATCAATAAACAGAATCAGAATGAATAAAATTCAAGCGATACCCAACCCTATTTCGTGGACATATTGATTTGACGATATTCCATAAACTGCTACTTGATAAAACTACCCCATGGAATGGGTTGAATTTGAGGTTGAGGGGTTGTTTTCGGTAACTTTTACCAGTCCTGGGTAGGAAATCACAAGTTCCACCTTTGCCCCAAATGCAGCATCACTTGCATGGAAAGGCTTTGGAAACTATTGCTGTGTTCTACTAGGGGTTGTAACTTGTAATTCACAACCCCCAACTAGGAAAAATCAAAGAAAACACACCATAAACTCAAAATTCCTTCTCACGAATTCAAGTCTTCTTGACCATTTTCCTTTAGGTTTAGGGTTTAGGGATTGATGTCAAATAGACATGGCTGCTCACAGCATCAACAGTAAACAAAGTACCACTTTGTACCTGGAATGTACGAAGGTGGAAATCAACATCATTCCGAGATCAGACTTCCCAAATCAAATGTAAAGAAGAATCAGTGTTTGAACCTGTACTCTGATCTTGAGAAAGCATGGTTAGAGCTTTCCTGGGGTTATCCTACACTTATTGTCCTTTCCTCTCCAATCCATTCCACTCCTCTCCTCTCCAATCATCTCCTCTCCTCTCCACTCCTCTCAAATCCTCTCCTCTCCACTCCTCTCCATTCCTCTCCTCTCAACTCCTCTCAATTCCTCTCCTCTCAACTCCTCTCCATTCCTCTCCTCTCCACTCCTCTCCATTCCTCTCCTCTCAACTCCTCTCCACTCCTCTCCATTCCTCTCCTCTCAACTCCTCTCCTCTCAACTCCTCTCCACTCCTCTCCATTCCTCTCCTCTCAACTCCTCTCCTCTCCACTCCTCTCCACTCCTCTCTGCTCCACTCCTCCTCCCCTCCTCTCCAAGATTTTTGGCCCTGGCTCTGTGTATGCATGCTTCGAGGTGTGAGGAGCGAGAGGATTATAGCCTAGGTGCATGCGGAGGCAGTGTATTAGCAATGCAGTGGTGTTTGTCATGACGTCTCAGAGCTTCTCTGCAGTTGAGTTATGCAATACAAAATAAGAAAATTTTATTTTTTTTCTACTGTGTCTGTTCTGATGCCATAAATGTCCCAAGCTACCAAGTGCTTCAAATACATACGATACATTTAATGAATAATACATGTTTTAACAAAGCTTTTTTCTTTGTTTAAAGTGTATGAACATGCAAAATTACAGTAAACACATAAACACAAAAGATTATTGATGTATTCTGTTAATATACATAGCTGAATCTTTATCTCTACCCAAATTTGTGATACAAGGGGTAATTGTGTCCACAATCATTCAGCGTTTAGTAACACACTTTAGTTTTATCAAGTTAGTTGAGGTCATAACTACAGTATCACAGTTATTGCTGCATTCAAATAAGGTTTGTAACATTAAATTTCCAACCTCCCACCAGCAAAAACCAATAAAGACATTCCTTCAACTCGGAATTCCTACTTGGTAACTCAAGACAGTTTCCTCTTGAGCACTTCTTACTTTTAAATGAGTACTACTGTACATACATGTATTAGCTTCAGATGAATCAGCGTACAGATATATTCACTTTTTAAATCTATTACACTGACTCTACAGTTTGCTGTTTTGAGGAGGAAAATATCACTCATCACAGTTAGCTGGCTAGCTTGTCACTAACAAAAGACAAACATACTGGAGGCATCCATGTTTTTTCCTATACTTTTAGCTCAAACATACAGACATGAAAAACAGACAGGCTTTTCACTTCAGAGTTAAGTCAAACGCAGCCTAAGTCTTGCATTGTTTGGCGATGTGACCACTTCGTGACCCTGCCATCTCAACTCGACCAATACATGCTGATGGGAAAGCAGAAGGGACACATCAGCAGCGCTGGCCTGAGCAGCTGTACCAATCACGTTGCTTTCTGTGTTTGTTTTTATACAGTATAAGGGTGAGAGGGCGATGTAATCGGATATCATAGATGAGTGCGACGTGACGGGCAATAATCACCCACGCTGCAAGGAGGAAAAAAGAATTAAAGATCTTAGTGTTTTGCATGGATTTCTGTTGACGTGAAAAAGAAAAATGGCTACCTAACCTTAGCTCATGCCACAGCACACTGTAACCATAGCAACATGGCATGCCCACTATGACCATAGCAACATGACACACCAAATTTTAATCACCAAAAAAGAATGCAGGGTGTAGTGCTTTATAAAATCTGCTGCATTCTGACCACCTTGTGGCCACTTCAAAGTGATTTACCTTAATAGGACAGATTAATATTTACTTGTAATATATTTCCTGTTACTGTTATTAACCATGGATGTTTAGAGGACTGGATTGAGACCTGGCGAGCTATCAGCCTGCAGCAGAGAACTTGTTTCACTCTTTCTGTCTCATGGCTGCATTACCCAAGTGAAAGGAAAACTCTAAGCGCTATTCATACAGCTTTGCTAACATTAGCTAGAAAGTGGTTAATGCTATCATTAGCTAATGGGCTTTCAAATAAGTTGTTGTACCTCGAAATATGGCCCAATGACTCGCTGATGTATTCTCAGTTGCTGATCAGTCAGCAGATTCCCTACGTTTATACCACTTGCACCCTGGAACATAATGACATTATTCTCTTATCTGAGCTTCCCAAGCGTGACATCAGCGGAAAATGGCCGCCATGTGAATATCGTCAATGGTGACCTCCGGTGTTTTTTTTGCTCATATTAAGCACCAGCAAACGTTGCCGTAATTGATGCTTTATGTAATGCCACTTGGCTTCAAAGCTAGGTCCAAAAGCCATGGATTTTTGCAAGCAATATTATATATTATCATGATATTTTAATATAAATGTTTTTAATATATTTCCCAGCCATAATGGACAGATTCCAGACAGGTTTTTGGATAATTCATTATTTCATTTCATTTTAAACAGCTCAGTTGCATTAAAAATTTGGCAAATACTGTACTGTTATGCTTTCAATAATACAAGAATATTCTAAGACACAATGACGTGAACTTATTCATTTGGCAGACACTTTTATATTCAAAGCAGTTAAGCTGAGTGGCTGAAATTTGAGGATCGGTGGTAGTTTGGTGGTGCTGAGATTTGAACTCTCAACCTTCTCATCACTGAGCTACCACCGTGATGGATATAGTGATATAATGAGCAGGCTGCAAGCTTACATGTTGTATTAGAGGTAAAGCAGTTGTCTAGTAAGTATGTGGCCAGGCCAGTTCTGTGACCTTTTCATCTCAGACCCCTTGACGAATCCCACTGTGATGCATCATATTTCACCCCATAAATCACCGTAACCTTCTGCCTGGTTATGGAGGGAGAGTACAAGACTGAAGCGTGCCATTCTTTAGCCAGAGGGTTTAGAACAACACAATTAAAGGTGATACAGCCAAGAGATGTCAGCAGTGTGAACACTGTTGCCGATGTTATTTTTATGGAAACAAACATATCTTAATATATGTTCTACATGTTTCCTCTGCCTCTGCTTACTGAATAGCTCTGAACTGCTGAATCTGCTGAAACTGTTTGTGTGTGCAGTTGCACTTGCTATTTTTTACACCTTTGACTACTTTCAAAAAGTAAATTAACGTGTCGGAGTTAAAACATTCTGTAGCCCCAAATCAGGAAACACCTGGCTCGTATTGGCAGTTAAGTTTTCACATCTATCATAAGAAATTATGTACTTCCACCATAAGAAATTTGTTAAAAAATAAAAAATCTGATTTGATGAGTTTGTTTGTGATTTCTCCTGCAGTCGATCCAGTGAGCCGGAGTGGAACGCAGTGGTGACCTCGCGATGTGGAGCTGCATGGTTTATAATGAGACAGAAGGCAGCACAGACCTGGCTGTTTGCTGGGACTTGGGCCTTACTCTGTCTATCTTCTCCCTCTTTTACCTCATCGTGTGCTTCCCTGTGGGACTGTGCTACAATGCCCTGTTGGTAGCAGTGAACCTCTCCAACAAGATGTCCATGACAATGCCTGATGTCTACTTTGTGAACATGGCGATCGCTGGGCTTGTGTTGAACCTGGTTGCGCCGGTCGAGCTCCTGGGCCCGGATTTCATGCGCTGGCCTGCGTGGGAGCATAACGATGAGGTGTACATCACCCTCCTCATTCTGTTCAACATTTCTTCGCTGGTTATCATGTACTCGACAGCATTGCTCAGCCTAGACTACTACATTGAGCGGGCACTGCCACGCACCTACATGTCTAGTGTTTACAACACCAAACACGTGTGCGGCTTTATCTGGGGTGGCGCCGTCCTTACCAGCTTCTCCTCGCTCCTCTTCTACGTGTGCAACCACGTGTCTGCCAAGATCCTTGAGTGCTCCAAGATGCAGAACAAGGAGGCAGCCGACGCCATCATGACACTCATTGGGTACGCTGTGCCGGCCGTCGCCGTGCTGTACGCCCTCTGTCTCATCCTGCGCATCCGCAAGGAGGCCACACCCTTGGACCAGGACTCGGGAAGGATGGATCCTTCTATTCACAGGCTGCTCCTGGTATGTGTGGGAATGCAGTTTGTCCTCTGGACACCTTACTACACCACACTGCTGCTGCTTACGGTGGTTGAAGTGCCTTGGATGCAAACTGCTGGTACCTATGCCTTTCTGAGAGGCTTTTCGCAGTTGCTTGCCTTCTCCAGCAGCTTCGCCATGCCTCTCATGTACAGGAAGATGAATAAAAACTTTGCCCACAAGCTCCAGCGACTTTTGAAGAGGCTACATTGTGGCAAGCCGTCATGTCCTCATGAACACTCTGTCATACAGCAGGTGATCACATGAAGACTTGCTGCACAAACCTCTGTAAAACTGTGAAACTGTGGAATCTCTAACATTTTAACCAGTTCAGCTTTATTGCATCTTTTGGCCAAAAGCGAAGAATAAAACCAATGTGGCTAGCTCATTCTCTAGAAGGGAAACTTGATCTGGTAGCAGTCTGTTACAGTATATTACACAGGCTTTTTTAATGCTTTGTGACCAATTTGAACTCATTTAGCTGAAAGCTACATCTTGATTGAGGGTTCTATCAGTGTTACCCAAAGGGCTTGGCTTTTGGAGCATTATCCTATTCCCTTAGGTTAATACAAGCCAATGAACAGTACATGGAATTAGGCTTTGTAGTGAACACCCAGAGATATCTCAGACAACTTGGTATCTGTGCGTGTGCGCGCACTGCTCCTGACTTCCTCCTCATCTTAGATATATTATTTTCTGCAGTTGAAACTGAATCATTAATTTGTTAAATCAAAACCAGTGATGGACTAACATATATATAGGTATAGCTTGAATATCAGGAACAAGTAGCTACGTCCTGTCGTTTACCCCATTTTCTTTTTTCTCTGAACAGTCATGGAAGGCGGTGTAGGAAAAACTCCTTCAAGCTATTTCTTTCATTTTGTGAATCTGACAAGAAACGGGTATTTTGAAACACTGAGAGCTACAGTGATAAATGTTGGCCAGTCTCTCTCTCTCTCTCTCTCTCTCTCTCTCTCTCTGTCTCTATCTCTCTCTCTCTCTCTCTCTCTCTCTCTCTCTCTCTCTCTCTCTCTCTCTCTCTCTCTCTCTATCTCTCTCTCTTTCTCTCTCTCTCTCTGTATCTCTCTCTCTCTGTATCTCTCAATCGGTAAAGGGCAATAAAGCACGTCAGCTCTGCTCTTATCTTCTCCAGCGTACTCTTCTTAAAAGACATGTTACAGAAGTTCCCACACGCGCGCACACACACACACACGCATAATGTCATTGGAGAATTTAAGGATCACATTTCATACCAACTGTAGTGGGTTAGGAATACATGGGCTGCCCGGAATACTGTGATTGCGTGCGCGAGAAGAAAAAAGCTGGAAACCAGAAGATTTTAATAGGCAGTAAACAAACTATGAGTGGTAAAAGTGCTATGGGGAATGAACATGAGTCATCTTAAGAGAATGTCGGAGTTAAACCTTCAGCAGTTACAGCAACACTAGGTGTAGCAACGCATTATGTTAAAATGTAATGAAATACAGTATTAAGAGAAATGCGTCCCGGCATAATACCTATTTAATATATGAACATACAGCATTTTTCTCAATAGTCACATCACCAAAAGTAGTAGAAACATGACAAAGTGTAATGGCATGTAAGCATGTCAAGGGGCTTATGCGAGAAGATAACCCAACACACATGTGTAGCTTCCTTCATGAATGTTGAGGCTGTCAGGCCGAGGTCAGCTCACTCCAGCCACGCAGGTGGTAAAATATGTCGATTTAACTTGAATAAGCCTGCTTTTTCAGTCAGTAGGCATCCTAACATGCTATTTAAAATATTCCACGACTCCAGAGTTGTCAGTGGCGGTAGGTGTTTTAATTTTAGGTGAACACCGTGAACTCCTTGCCTGTGCATCATCATTCTTGGAATTGTTCATGGAATGCAGTTTTATACACTTGATTAGCTTTTACTGCCTGGAATGTCTTGGTACTTGAGAGTTTTATTGTCCCAGCGGCACTTTCAAGCCCAGATTGTCATTACTCTTTGAAGATATGGCCAGAGGGAAGTGCTGTATGCGATTTCCCAACTCCATCATACCAACTAATCCTGCTTTCTCAGACTTGTGCTATGAAGTTGACCTGACTGGTTTCTTTCATATTCGTTTCTCTTTACACAATACACTGTTAAAGAAGCAAGCGCTTGGTTTACATTGCTTACTGGCAGTGCAGGGTTTCAGAGGTCATTTTCTATCACGTGACCCCAGTCTGTGAGTAGGGGTAGAAACACAGGAGGCCAAAGCATAACCTGCTATCTACAGATAGGTGTACAGAAGACAGGAAGTGTCTTACTACGGTGTTGGGTCACCAAGAGTAACCAGAACAGCAGGAGTATTCCCTGGAAGAGAACTGGATGGATGAACACCATTCTTCAAAAAGATATTCCTTTAAATATTATATTGTTGAATTAATGTATTGTAGCTTTAAAAAGTATATTGTTGCTGTGGAGAGTCAGTCTAAAATCGTTTGGTGTTTAAGGGTTGAGATCTGGTTACTGCAATCAGGCCAGATCATCTGACTTCCATATATTGGGGACATCGTCATCTTGGAAGAGACCACTCCTATCAGCACAGGATAAAGATGATCATTGAGAATAACTTTGTATTGATTTGCAGTGCTGCTTCCCTCTAAGTGGAGTGAAACCATGCCAGCAAAATGTCTCCAACAGCCTAACAGAGCCACCATGTTCTCCTTGAACTCCTCGCCAGTTTCTACTTCCATATAAATGTATGGATGATCATGTGGCATAAGATTACATGTAGTTTTTTTTCCTTTGAATCAACATTCCGTATTGAATCCCTGTACGTTTTAAATTCTTTTTGTGAAAGATCATGGATTAAACCTGCCTCGTAACATCCCTTATCCAGGCTGTTCAACTGTGAGGCTCATTTTAGTTGACATTTGACCTCAGGTCAGTTTATCCAATGCAATTAGTTTAGGGCTTTGCTCAGGAAAGATCATTTTACCAATATAGCAGGTCTCTGTAATGGTTTTTTCTTTTAGCACATGGAGAATAATCCAGATTTCCATAGGCACTTGGGAACCTATTGTGCTCTACACGTTTGATGCATGGAGCTAAGGAGTTTACTCGCATTGCGTTAGAATAAGCCAGTGTTATTGGGTCTAATTCATCTATTCTGTGTCATCAAAGGGCAGCTTATATTTCAAATGCAGAGCCGAAATCGAATCCTCTATAAGTAAGCTGTGAACGCAGCTAGCTCATAATTATTCAGTCAGAATTGGTAATTGATATAACGGTATTCATGCATTAAGATGTAATGATAGACCAGTGTGCTATTGAGTTACAGAAAAGCTGGGCATGACTAATTCTTCTGAATTGGAGCAGGATCTAACTGTAAAAGCAGGATATCTCTCAGAGAGAGTCTTTTATAGACACAAACATATAAAATTGGTGAGAGTTTGAGCTGCAAAAGGTGAAGCTCTTGGGAATGCTGTTAGTATTCGTTAAAAAAAAAAAAAAAAAAACCCTCACTGAAAACACATTACGTAAGCCACTGTTTGCTTTGTATTCTGGCCTATGCTCAGACGTTTTTAACCCTGCCCATGTTTGATTACCAAAACCCTTTCAGTCCCATATCTGCTTCATTCAGAACACTCCCTTCGTATTTCATGATAATGCCACAACTACCAGACCAACGGATCTTTTATTTCCCAGTGATCCCCGTGTATAATGCTGTTTGAGGAGACATAAGCGTGGTCCAGTGACTCGCATCCACCTGTCCGTAACAATGCGGTCAACAATGGCAGAGAGGTTGGGAAAGAAGCTTTCTGCATAACCAACGCACAGCAAACACATCACAATATACCCAAATACGCCCTCACTGACAAATTGGCTGACAAATGCTGCCTTATGAAATTATATCACCATCTCTACCAACACACCCAACCAATAATAATAATATTATTCCTCTGGTCCATGCTTCTCACAGTTGACCATTCTCTGAGTTTATGCCACCGATCACAGTTGTATACTGCTGTGGAGCCCTGTGTGGACGTGGCAGCAATACAAGCAGCGCAGTACATACTCGCCTGCATACCTTTCTTGCATCTGGAGGATTAAAACCTGTTTCCACTAAGGGGCAAGTCATAGTCGAACACACTGCGCCAGCACTGCAATGCTTTGTTTGACCACTTCCTCTAATTTTGCACAATATATTGAAGATGGTGAGGAAACCGTTAACATTGAGGAAAATTTCAGAAGCCGTAGCACCAGTGTAGAGCTAACAAGCCATGAACGTAATACTGTGTCTCCGTGTGCGTACTTTTGTACTCACACTTTCCATTTTGGGTGCATAAGTGAGTGAGAAGTATGGCAACATGCATCATTCTTTCATCATAGCAATGGAAAAAAAAAAAGATAAGCACTGTGTTGCTTTCATACTGCTTTACGCTATGTACATTAGTATTGGATGATGCACGCCTTGTGTTCTTTCTTTTCTTTTCTTTTCTTTTTTTAAACCCCATTTTTTTCCCCCAAATTTGTCATTTGCCAATTCCCACTCAGGGAGAGTGGAGGCTATCTAGTGCTTCCTCTGAGACATGTGAAGCCACCGAAACATTTCAAACTGCCACTCCTGCCACGCCACCAGCCCACTGAACACATTTGGAGGGAAAATTCAGCTACTTCCCCTCTTCCGCATACACGAGCGCACAGACACCGTGATTGGATAGTATCTCTCTGGTCCCTCCCAGTTTTGCTCTCCGAGATTCTTCGTCACATATGGATATGGTATTGTTTGGAATCTCAGTCTTCCAACAATAGTGTGAATGCGTTCCTGTTTTTTCTGCTTTTTAATGAATGTGTACGATCAGTGTGTTGAATGAACGCGGGATACATGCGCTACCTATCTGCAGTACTGCAGACTACAGCACTAGTTCTTAAGCAAGTAGCACCAACTGTAAAATCCGAACGCTTGTTACCAGGGTTGGAAACGCTGGTCTAGTCAAGTAGCCTTCTATGCAGAACAAAAATCAATGGCTTTGAGGTGTCTGTCAAGGTTAAGTCCATTGGTACACGGTTCTCTACTAAATGGTCCACAGTGATTGTAAATATGGAGGCAGTTAAATGCATACATCTCCAAGAATTGCCTCTACCGCAATAATCCCAGCTTGACTGTGCCCTAGGGTCATCGTGGATCTCCGGAGAGCTCGGACACAGGCCCGGCATTGTTTCACAGCTACACCACTGACAGCTGGAGACTGAGGTGTTATGGGAAGTCCGAGGGAGAGACCGAGGTGCAAAGGGTGCAGCACAAGAGGCTTCTGTAGTATTGGAGCTTTCCTGACCCGGTTCCTTCACTCCCCCACACACACTCTAAACACAGTGTGGCCCTCGAGAGATGAAACACAGCACACATGCCTAAATGACTGTTTTCATTTCCAATCATCTGTATAACACAAGTATTTGAGGTTGAGCATTTGGTTCATATCCTGCTGCCCCCCTCTGTATAAGGTAAAGGACTTTCTATCAGTTTCTGACCTTCTGCTTTTGCAGCCCTACGCCGCATCAGTGCTGCCTTTGTCGAGAGGAACAGCATGAGCAAGGCTTTGTGCGTGAGTGATGCCAGACGGCTCCTGTGTGCGCCGGCATGTTTTTCTATCTCGCTGGGGACCAAAAGATTAAGGCTAGGTTTTGGTGTAGGAACGGCATTGATTCACTACATTAATAATTCTTGTCGAAGGAAGGTCGTCTCCAGGATAGTAGGACAAAGGTGTCGGTGTGTGTGTGTGAGAACTGATTTGTACTTCTGTGTTGAAGCACATTTGCATGTCTGCATTGCGAGGTAGAGACATTATTCATGGCTGAGTGTTCCACATGACGTACTCACGTGCTGTGCTCCAAGTAGCGAACCGCGTGTTGTCGGTGATTATGCCGCGGCCCATCGGCCAGCCTTCGTGCAAGCTGATTGGTTGGCAGGGAGGTGTGTTCAGTTGCATGCCTGTGGCGCTTCTTCCACAGGTTGTATCCAGAGATTTAGAGTAATATTCTTCCAAATAGACCTTGAGTGTAAGCATTTTTAACCATGCTCATGCTTTCCAACCCCTTTTTGGAAAATCTGCCTTGCTGACTAATACTTTCTAGAAATATTGCTTTAGAGCTACTTATGCTGCTGGTGTCTTTAATAAAATGTCTATATTTAGGCTGTCACTTCGACAGATATGATCGGAACAGATATTCTTTCTCCTGCATGTTTTGTTTGTGTCACGCATGACAATATGATCACATTAATGTATTACGGATGTCGTTTCAGAAAACTGCAATCATGATATACTGACTTTAGGTTAATTATAATAGACAGTTTAACTCTGCAAAATTGCTCTGTGCATTTTTTTTTTTTTTTTTTTTTTTTTTTTTTTTTTTTTCCCTTCTTCTAACATACACCTGGTGCACATTTCAGCAACTTGATTAAAAAAGTTTGAGACTTGTGGATTAAACACCCGTTCCTTCAGCGTCTGATACGGACGAGTGGAAAGGAATCCGAAACGCTTTGCTTGTCATTTGACTTATAATTGATCAGTGTTTCTTTTTCCCGACAGCACTTTTCAAATCAAAGTTACACCCACGTCTTCTATTTATTATTCCTGCAGCGAAACGTGGCACTCGGCTTTGTTTCGGCTCAGAGTTCGCTCGTTTGTTTTTCTGTTTCTGTAAACTCCGGTTCGGTTCAAGTGACCTCTCACCATACTGTATATGCGCATGCTGCATGCAAGACACTTTGCGCAAGTGTCCGCACGCGACACCTTGACATGTTAGCATGGTCGCAGGATTGTAATTCAGCCTTCACAGCTGCAATGTACTGTGTGTTGTACAATGTGTCCGAGGCGTCCAGAGACAGGAGATTTGGGGGAAAAGACTATTAAAGTAGTCGTTAAGCAGAGCGTGTACGCTGAAGATCCACTTCAGCGCACTGGTATCAAAACAGCGACCGGAGAAAGCATTCAGCTTCAAGACGTATCTGGAGATTTGTTTAAAGCACAAGGATAATTTATGACTGTAAAGATTTAACCAATTCCTCTTTGTTTACAAAACGAGTGGGGAACACTTAACTTCAGCAAATCTCCAGCACGCTGGTTCATCAGCACGTGTGAACGGGAGTCACTTTGTGGAAACATGCACGGAGCCCGGACTCCTAGCCTTCATCCTCATCCAGCGGTCACGTCACTGCAGGTTTATTCACCCAGGTGCCAACAACCAGCACCGAGCATCTACAGAAGGCCAGCGACTGTCAACAAGACGACGCCGTCTGAGCTTAGTGGCATTCAGCTTTCTCTGTGAACAATTAGGAGTAAAATTAGCTCTGAGCTTTCTATCGAGCTGAGGTCAATGCTGAATTTTCCAAGATGTCATTTGACCTTTTCTTTGTGCTGAAAGAGCAAAAGCCTTCTTACAAATTGCAGGGAGATGTTACGTTTTAGCCTTGAGGAAAACCGCTTCTTGTGAAGAGAAAGCAAAAGAGAAAGGCATGTCTTCTTTTTTTTTTTTTCTTTTTTAAAGGCAGGATCAATCATCCCTGGAGCAGGGCCAGCCTCAGACATCATCCCCTCAGGAAGACGTGCCATATAGCTGTGCAATGTTTAGAAAGCATGAAATTGTAATGGACACTTAAATGATGAATCATGATAAAAGCTTAAGTACTACTTATAGTGATATGAATATTTAATGTTGACTTCTCGCAAGAATAGCACGATTAGGTTTTTTGCTCTTGCCCCCGGTGTGTGCCTGAGAGGTCAGTCAGAGGGGAAATGATCTCACAGGCATGTAGAACATGTGTTGGTGTAAGGACTGGCCACATGGCTGAAGTGTTGTTTTGAGGGCAGCTACTGTTTTCCCAGTGATTCACTCTGAAATCATTCCCAGCAGCCATTTGTTGAGCAGTTACAAGGAAGTGTTGTTTCCTGCCTATAAATCAGATGGAAGGCTTTTTTTGTAGAAAAACCCTAAATGACATGATCTGCCAACAAGAACACTTGTATATACAACATCTATATCAAAAGCTTTATATAAATGTTGTGACTGCAGATAATTTGATGATAAAACTGATTTTTTATTTTTTTATTTATTTTTTTAACTTTTCACTCCTTTGCCTCTAAAAGTCTTGTTTTTTCCCTTCTGACGGCCGACTAATGACCCGAGTCATAATTTCTGACCTTAGAAATCAAAGGAAATCAAGCAAAGGAATTCTTCTCGCTTGCATTACTCGAACTAGATTTTGAATGCAGGCTCCTGAGATAGTGTTACTTTGCAGGGTGTGTATGTTGGTTTCTTCTCCGTTGTCTAGTTTTCTCCGCAAAACCTGCTGGACTTGGTACTCCATACGTGTGTTAACGGTGCTGGAATGTATTCCCACCTCATGCCCCGTGTTCCCTGGTTAGGCTCCGTGTCCTTCATGGTTACTGAAGATGAATAAAGAAATGATTTTCATTATGGCACACAAATAATCCCGTAGTTTTTAAACATGCTATGAGCATCTATAAAAAGGGAGTATAAATCGTATCAGGGGATTGGATGTGTATTTAAAAGTACTCTTGCCTTTATTAATAATAGAGATGAGACAGATGGATGAATACGTGTAAAGATTTAGCTGGGTGAAGCAGTTCTTGATCGCCTCGAAGAACCCTTGAGAAAGTGCAGCACGTTCAGATTTCTCGTTTATAGCCACTCATAAAATCTGGCCATTAATATTTTAGTGGGTTTTCTCTCCGAGTATCAGTATTATTGCTGCAGTGTTGCCTCCCCTGTCCGTATCGAATAAAAGACTCGAATAGACATTCGTAGCATGGATTACCTTTCTGCATCTGTAAGCTAAAAGAGAATACATCCGGGAGCACAGAGATGAGCTGCTGAAAAGAGGACATTTAATACTGATTCTGTGTTACAGGCCTTAAGAGAGCCAACCATGATGAAGCTGTAGCCTTGTCTTGTGAATCACAGCCAGCCATCAAATGTACACAGCAAAGTAGAGGTTTGGAGGCTACACGTCGAAAAAAAAGGGGGAAAAAGGACCAAGATCAGAACTGGATCTGTAACTGGATCTCATCAAATGCACAATGAGAGCTCAGTTTGAAAATGTCACTTTGACTTATTCCACCACACAACAACGTATTTGAGCCTTTATCGTTCCTGATTTGTAATGATCTACGGCGAGTGGTGTAAATGCTAAGCCACGCCCTTCCAAAGATAAACAAAAGATGGCAATATCGGTAGTAATGATGATAATTTTACACTTATGTATTGCCTTTCACAATCCCACGGTCACTTTGCGTAGAGAGGATAAACAGTAGGAATTGAAGCAGTAACGGAGGAAGAGGAAAAATTCACAGAAGAGAGAAGGCTTTAGTTCAGACGTGAAAGAAGAGCAGTCACGGAAAAACGGAGAAAGGGATGGAATTCCAGAGTTTGGGAAGGAAGTTTGCCTCCCAAGGTGGAAAGTCTGATGCGTGGGACAGCAAGTACGTAGATGCTGCTAGAAGACCTGAGAGAGCAGGAGGGGGAGTACGGGGTCTGTTAGATGCATCAAAATGGATTATTTTGGACTTTTATGGAAGCTGAACAGCAGCACCAGTGCTTGTAATAAAACCACCAGCAGGGACCAGGTTCTTGAACTGGTTCCGTTTAGGATTCTTTGAACCTCGGTGCCAGCTAGCGAACCCGCCTGCGTTTTCCACCGGTTTTGAGTGTAAACATTGTAATCAAGGACGCGGGGGGCGTTGCACAATGCGCACTGGAAATAAACAGTCGTAGCAAGGTGGCAGATCGCATCGATTACCTGTGAGCTTTCGCTCTGTTATTACAGACATTTGTCTGATTTATCCTTTTCCACTGCATTCTCCATCCCTGCTTCCTCTCTAAACTAATGACACGCCCGTGAAGGTCGCCACCATTCACGCTGGAGAAAAGCCAGCCATCTTTTGGTTACAGCTGAAATTTTTCAGCCAGCTTTGACACGTCATCCATGACACATCATCGGTCATGGGTGTAATGAACACGAACAGAGGTGGATTTATTTATTTTTTTTTTGCCGAAGATTTTCTGCTCTTGAAGAGAATCTAAACGTTGGTGGACTATGCACACATTTTCCAGTCAATGTACTGATCACACAGGACAGATGACAGAACCTTAGGTTTAGTGGTGTTTTTGTAGTCTGTACTAAAGTGTCACAACTTTTCTGTCTGGTACTCAAAGGGAACCTGAACCTGAAAATTTGAAATGACAAATGCAGCTGTCTGTCTGACTTCAAGTGGGTACGAGTATTCTAGCGGTTCCCACATCCTCCTTATTATGGCATGCTGAGACCTCATGACACAATGCACGTCTTTGTCAGGCTTTTGATTGACATTAGATTTAAGCCTCCTATCTAATATCATGACCAGCTGTCTCCGCTAATAACGGAGTGTTTGGACAGAGTTGAAACCTCTGCTGTAACTCCCCAGACACAAAGGTGTCGATGCAGTTATGTCTGCACACTGCAGGTCCGCCTGCATGGCTGTCTAATTGCCGAGCACAGACGGAGGCTGCGGAGTGTTTTGACTGTAGTGGATTAGCGCTACGCTACCTAATTACAGTAATGCATTTTCACAGTGACAGCTGGGCCACTGCCCAGCACTGCAGCAAGACGACCGCAACATCCAGCTTCCTTTACTCACTGCACCATTACATCATGAGATGAAACTGACAGTATACCTTTTTGATTTTGGTTAAAATCAAAATGAAGCTGAGAATTTGTTCCTTTCCTGCTCCGAACATGTTTGAATAGAGTACACACGTCCCTGTCAGGAAGCAACGACTCAGCCGCAGGATGTCCTTACATTAATGAGGAAATTCCATGGCTTTTCTTTTGGCATTTATATGATTTTGTTAAAACGTGGCCCTCTGAGCTACTTTTGGCTCACGTGCCACTTCCAGTAAAAGCGCGCTCACTTGGATGTTCATTGTTACCTGTGTACCCTTAACTTCCTCATTGTCTGGATTTGAGATTAGCGCCATGCAATTCCTCTACTACTTGTTCATGTGACATGATGACCCTGTCTGCTGCGCTGCTGCCATCTGCAGCTCCCTGCCTGCACGTGACGCGTCTCGGCTCTTTGGCGTCTGCTCACACACAAAGACAAACAAAAGACCAGGCAGTGTTTCTGTTTGGCGTACATCACTGTGGGTTTTGGATTTCCTCCAACACCTTCATCCGGATACATGAGAGTCCTTCCATATCACGCCTCAACTGTGGCAGGTGTCGGGTTCAAATCCGCCTGAGTCATCCAGAGCACTACATTGGAATGACATTAGTCATCCAGGGCTGCAGTTACTCCTGGACTTTGTCTTGATTCTGTAAAACACCACAGTAAGATTCCCTCGTAATCTTGATGCTTGAAACTTGTACTGCTCTTGTCGCTCTCAGTGTCGGAATGATGATCAGAAGTTTCGGAGGAAAACAGAAGAAATGTCCTTCCTACATAGTGAAGAGGCATGTTGGAAAGGAAGTTTTCACCTCCCAGTAGCAGAACTAGTTCATTCCCGGCACTCACCCTTGCTTCTGCGGACAGTCTGTCCCAGAGCTTTATTTGTTCCCAAGAACTGCTGCTGTAATCATAAACACTGTCCTGTCCTCATCCCGGGGATGATGTGCTCTTGCTGAACATTCTTTCTCTTGTTAAAACCACTATACAAACAACAGAGTGCATTTTGACTCTTGATGTATGTTCATTTAATTTATATGCAAGTAAGATGTTCAGAACAGTTTCTGGCTCTAAAACAATAGTCCTAAATATTACCACAAAAAGCGATTATATTTCTCCTTTGCTTGTTTTTCATCATTTCAGATTCATTGCGGGGCTAAAAATTAATGAATGACCCAGATGTGTATCAGCAGGAAGAGGTTAGATTAAATATTGCCATTTACCGGATATTGGATCACTGTATGCTTTTTAAAAATAGCGAAAGGGGGACGACGTGGCGGCTGAAAAAACCTGCAGGGTTTTGTGTGATCAAAACAAAACCCCACCCATTTTCATTTTGAAATGAAAAATGAATGAACATACAAAAGGACCATGTTTAGTGTCGAGGATTGTTGATTCATAGTGTAAGTGACATGCTGGCGCCATGCTTTCCCCGGCTCACTCATAAAATATGACACTCCTGGGCCGTGACGAGCTCGGAGGTTGGCGACGACCTGCTGAAATTAAGCCCTTAGATCCTAGAAGAGAACGTTCCTCTGTATGCAGTGTAATACGCAGCAACGGATTTAATCACACGCCTCTTTGAGCGCTTGTCCTCCGAGGCCTCTTTATACCCTCCCACAGTGGCATTCGCACTTGTTCCCCGAGCACTTCTGAGGTGACTTTGTTTGTTTGTTTGTTTGTGCTGACAGCAGCACTGAAGAGGAGCGTAAGTAATCTCCCCGCCATATGGTGTTTGGTCTGCTTTGTAGTGGCCACCCTGGGAGATGGCGCTCTGGAATTACAGGTCACACACACACAGCATAGCGGGTCACACACACACACACACACACACTTGCAGGAAGTCATCGCCTGTGCCTCTGTCTGTCTGGGCGTGTGTAAACAGACAGGCATTTGGCCCTGCGCCAGGCACCCTCGGCGAAAGTATCTTGATCAGTCAGGAAAGCCATTAAGAAAACAGTGTGTGTTCAACTCGGAGGAAGTGTCAGCCAGCACAGCATGATACTGAGCTGCTGCCCTGCAGACGAAATTAAACACACACTTGGTGTGGGTTCCAGTTTTCCCATAGAGAGCAGATCTATCAGTGCATTACTCACTATGACGGTAAAGCCCTCACCCTCTGATGTGATACAATCCTTTCCCTTCGCCGGGTATGATTTCTCCACTACGGTCAGCTGATCCCCGCTGACCAATCAGCAGCAGGTTACGCACGCATGCTGCATTCCATCTGGCTGAGAGGGAAAGTTGGTTCATGCTCCAGCCAGCTGAGATTGAGAATGCGGTTCAGAGGTTTTTCCAGCTTTGTTTTCTCCCACAGAGTTTTGGACTCTCCGGCCATTTGGCAGGGAAACGTGGCTGCAGTCGGGGTGAAGGGAGATGATCGTACCATTGCTCATTTGTTGACTCAAGGATAGGAAATCAAAAAAAGGATGTGTGATGAGAAGTCCAGATTACTATGTTAGTAACACGGATGTGGGTTTGGAATGAACCGTTTTGGCCCAGAAAGCGTCCAGTTCAACGTTGAACCTTTCTAGAAGTGTCCTGAGCATTTCAGACTTGTTTTCAGATGCTTGAGTCGGTGTGTGAAGCTACAGAAACTCCACTCGCAAATGTAAAAGACCTTGAGCTCGGAACTAGGTTTGCTACCAGCAGATTTATCACACATCAACACACCGTCTTCTAGTGCTTGTGAAGTGAGGAGATGTATGAAAGAAAACGCCCAGCAAAACAGATTTAAACAGGTTCTTTATTTTGTTCAAAAGCATTATCAAATGTCTAAACAACCATCATTGAACAGTGACATAACACACACTTGCTTCCGCCTTGGCACTCAACCATTAAAAAAAATGCACAGGTTACTAAAACGGTAAAACAAAAAACAACACGCACAGCAGAGGCGCTCCGTTTCGGAGTTGTGTTAAGACCACCAAACAGCAGTGTATCCTAATAGCTGCCACCTGAGTCATGGCCATTCTCTCCGTATTTAAACACTCCCACTAAAGCAGTCTCATCAGAAAAGGGTCGAGATCCTCATTACGTTCCAAAATGTACCATTTTGTGGATTCGGTCAGGCTAACATGAGTTTGATTTGCCTGGAGGTAGTCTCATCGTTCAAATGTTTTGTCGTGTACCTGTAGTCAGAGACAGACAAGCAGAATAATTATAGAGCACATGTTTATTAGAATCATTTTGAGTATTAAATAGTGTTGCATAGTGTGTGAGGCCACGGACCTGAGCGCATTGAGGAGACCTTCTACTCTGTTAGGTGGCTGATCCCGCAGGACTTTAATGCTTCCTTTCATCTGTGGAACAGAGCGAGTAATTAGATGAACATATGTGACTTTACATGAAAACGCCTGAGTAGAGAGAACTTAACACACATCAATTTTTGAGGACTTGACAAAAGCTCCAGCAGGATGAACGTAGTCGTAGAGGATGATGACTCCCACCATCACACACAGGCAGAATAACACTGTGTCGTCGCTCGCAAAACGGCTACGGTACTCCCTGAATATGCGTGCGCACACACACAGAAAGAAGAAATGACTAGAGTTCTCTCAGTAAAAGAGCTAATGGGCAAGAAGACTGGTGTAAATGAACTTACGGTGTGTCTAACATGACTTTACACACGCTCGCCATCGTACTAAAGCAGTCTGTTGTGTTTTCTATGGGTAAATGTGAATTCTGTCAAAATGGAAAACAAAAAAAAAATTATACACATGTAGAAATTTAGACCTAGGCCTTCTTATACAATGTGTTAATGCACATAATTTGTGAAGACTGACCTCGGATACAAACTTTGTCGTGGCATCGCTTAATGTTTTCAGCATTGGTGTAGCATTGGCGTAGAACAGGGACATGCGATTGGCCAGTTCGTTGTTTACTTCGTTCTCTTCCTCGGTCTAGGGACAACATAATGAGTAGTTAGTTCATCTGTGATGAAACTGCTTGAGCCAAACAAGGCAACAGTCTAGAAGTAAAAAATGTGTAATGATTTGATGTCATTTCTGTGTTTTCAGATTCAGCAGCGTGTTCAGGGCTAGCAAAACTCAGTCAACCTCTTGGCAAGAGGAATATAGCATGATCACTTCTGGCCCTTTGTTCAGTAATACATTATCTGTAGAGATGCACTATGTAGCCTAAGGTATGTGGAAACCTGTCCATCACAACCAGATCAAAATCACTATTAATATTATAGCAACATGTCTTCATGGACCTCGCTTTGTGGTGATTTAACACGTTTGGGCCACTCTTTTTTTAGGGGAATGCTAATGTCACGGACACGGACACACACCGACCGGCCCACACGGACACGGACACACACCGACCGGCCCACACGGACACGGACACACACCGACCAACCCCCACGCAGACACACCCACACGCAGACCCACACCGACACACCCACAGACCGACCCACACAGACACACCGACCGACCGACCGACCGACCCACGGTCTTTAAGGGGGAAAAGCTGCATGCAAAAGGGCCTGTGAGTGAAAATCAGGTCTCGTCTCATGCTGAAAAAGCATTTTCCCCCTCACCAATAACTGTTCATTCCTTTTCCTCTCCTACAAATCGAATGCAAATTGTCCTTTACTGCACATTCAAAATACAGCCTGTCCTGCCAGCCCAGCTGTACAACACCGCAGCTCACGATTCATTAGGTGAGGGGGCGGTGATGATTATTCCTGACTGTGAAAGCTTTTAATTGGTTAGGCAAGGTCATGCAACCTCGGTCTCCTCTCCAGTTTGGGACGGTTATGAGGCCGAGCCCATTAGCATACACTCGTGTGCAGAATCCACCCCCTCACCGCACAAGACCAACCCTGCATCAGCTAAAAGCAGATAGATAAAAGGGAATAGCTGTATGACTGAAATGAGCATTTCCCTGACTCAGGACCTCGCTTATTTAATGATCTGAGCGGAGCAGATCGGAACGCTGCTCGTTAACCCACGACCCAAGTGAATTGGTGCATTACTAAAACATAAGCTCACTGATAATGAGACATGTTTCCACAAGAGCACACACAGAAAACACGTGCGCTTACTGCCAAGTTGTTGATTCGCATGCGACTCAGGGTCCGGCGGTAGTAGCTGAAGTCGTTCTGAATGGCCGGGTTAGTCATCTGGGAAGAGAAAAGACGGGATTGGACATTCAGATTTGCATTCTGCATACCTTTATAGGTGAGTTAAGTTGTGGCTGTAAGTAACAAAACAAGATGAGGCGTACAGTTATAGCAAAGTAATCGACTAACATTTTATTCCTCTTATACCACAGCTTCCTACAAGAATTTTTTTTAATCTATACTTTTTACCTGTTTCGAGCTACATTTAATGTAGTGGAATGTCTCTAAAACGAGTCACTTCCTGTGTGCAGCTATAAACGGTTGTTCCCTCTCTGTGTGTCTCTGGTAAAGTTAATAATACAAGCTTGTCATGTTACTGTGAAACCATACTAAAGACTTTGCTCATGCAAGAAAACGTTGTTACAGCTTTACCCCATTACCATGGCGACGCTAGAGACATGTGAAATAAAACATCAGCGTGCCAGTTATTGTTATTTCTTAAATAACACATTCTCCAAGCTGTGTATTACTGTTTACTGTCTGCCCTACAAGTCTCCGTGGATGAACGGTTACTGTTAATGATGAGTAATGACCTGGTCTATCTCATGCTGTCAGAGCTGGCTAGAAAGACACCTCTGTGTCTCTGCATCCGTCTCTCTGACTCAATTAGCTGCTCGACCTTTTGTTCCTTTTGTGAGCATGTCCCTAACAGCAGAGTGCTCCACGATCCTCCTACATGCTTTCCCATACTCAACTCCACCTCATCGCTCTTATCTTTCTTTCACCTCTGTATCTGCTTTGTGTGTCTCTTTCTCAGCCTCACGTCCTTCTGATGAAGCTGTTTCGAGAGGGGTGAGGATGCTCATAAAGGGACACTCGGGGCTTCCGTCAGATGAACGACTAGTCTCTTTGTGAGAGGAGAAACGAGACCTTCAGGGCTACCTGCTTACGCATACCTTGAGCTCATCGAAGCGCAGAGTGAAATGCAGGATCTCGGCGAACTGACGCGCCAGAGCCTGCTCCTGCTCCAAGTGCTGTGTGGGGCTGCAGTGTGGACTCGTTAGGAATCCCAGCAGGCCGTGCAGGGCACCTTCTGCACAACGGACAAGGAGGTAATATCACATTACAATTGACCCGATGGATGGAAAGAGGGGTAGATTGATGGACAAATAGTTTGATGGATGGTGGACAGTTGGAGATTCAGGTGGATGAATGCGCTAGATCAATATTATAAACAGTGTTGGTGAAAGACAAACAATGGGTTGAGCAAATGAAAAAGGAACAGGATGAGGCAGGAATCTAATGGAAGGGTGTTTTCCAGAGACCTGCCTAGGGCAAAATGTGTTCGTAATTTCTATTTTAATTTAGGTTCACAGAGACCCCGTGCTCTCCTCACCCAGCAAGAACTCAAGTGGATCACGGTGCGGTGAGCTGCGTAGACCTATTTATATGTGTGCATTTTTAACTGTCTAGTCAAATATCTGGCAGAGACGCATAAATCTTGGTTGCGAGTAGAGAGACTTGTAGTTAGTGCAGGCCTCTGAAGCGTCCTCTCCAGGGACCGCTGCAGTTGCTTGGTGATTATGAGGGATTAGGGGATGTGTCATAGTTAATTGGGACATGACCTACTAATCCACATGAATCGCTGCTACGCACAGATCTGATACCAAACCCCAAACCTGCACTGCCTTTCCTCCTACGTGTTAAAATCCGCAGCGATCACCAAGAAAAACAATGAATCATTTTTATTCCTCCTTATTATATCTAATGTGTGGCATTTAGTGCATGTACGTAAAGATTACTATCGTCCATGACCTACTTATTCAGGCAGTAGTAATAAATATCAAAAGTTTGATTCAAGATTACGGTTAACGGATTTAAATTTCACAGTTTAGAGTGAACAGCGAGCAATATTTCACTAGATCAGGTCTCAGAGGTTTGCCTCACCCAGAAGAATATCCTAATCCAATTATGACGCACCGTTGCCTGGCTCGAGGCTAACTACCACCAGCGAGCGTGAACTGCAGACATGCACTGAGCATCTTATTAACACACACACACAACATGAACATCGTAATCCACCACACTCCACTGTGGAACGGCCCTTCCGATATGATATTACATTACAGCTGCGTCTATTCACTGTTTAAGTAACATCCATTTGCAAAAGTGAATCCACATATACAACAATACAGGGAGAAGGAATCTGAGGCCATTACGTATTGAGAAAAGACCTCAGCAGGATGATGAGAGCTATAGCTCGAGGAGTGAGGCTGCACGAAGGTTAGACAACGCCTTAATCTGGGTGCTGATGAAGCTTTGCTGACTCATGTGCAGTTGTGTCATTCAACACCCTCATCACATCAACTGATGTAAGTGGCAATGACTGAGCAAAGTATGTTTGTGGAGCTGAGATTTGAAAAATTTCACAAATTTAGCTGAAGTTTGGTCTAGGCTCGTGGGATACTGATTTTCCCTGCTCATGTTTTAGCATTTAAGAAAGTACAGGAGGGTGTAATAATATCAGGTGTGCAGTCGGGAGCTGCTTGTTGGCAGTGGCGATCACAATAGCGCAGGTGTATTTTTAGGTGATTCTGCATTATGTGCAGTGAACAGTAAAGTTAAAAAAAAAAAAAAAAAAAAAAACGGTTTTTGTATAATCATTTAAAAACCAACATTTTTGTTTAATCTGAACTGCTGCTCAGATTTTTAAAGTATCTGAGCTGATTTTCATTTCCAATCATAGAAAGTGGGTGTATTTAATATTTCATTGTTGGGGGGGTGGGGGGGGTCTTTTTCAGCGACATGCTTAAAAAATATACAGTTAACTGATGTTCAATTGAATACTTTTCTAAAACGAGCCACTTTTAACACATGATTATATTTTGTTTCACATTAACGAATTCAAAACATTCTGCATGCTCTTGGCAGCGTTTGGTTGAGAGCTGGGGTGTCGGTCAGATGGGGGATGGGGCGGGGCTTCCGGGCAGCGTTGGCTAATATTGGAAAACTCAAAACAACTATGCGAATCATTCCGTATTGATATGAATATTAGCTAATCTGCTGTTTTATTGAAAGGAAAAGATGCCTCTTTGATGTTTTTTTGAGTGATAACTTACTAGTGTACTCACAATGCATATAGATTGGCAGGTCTGGTAATGTAATATAACAATCAGAGTCAATAGCACTAGATATTATAGAATGGAGTTCCTTTTTCTGCCCAATATTAAATCTCAGCATGCATGTGTGTGTGTGTGTGTGTGTGTGTGCGTGTGAGAGACAAAGCCACAGTGAAGACTCCTACCCAGTTTTATAGAGAACTCGTAAAACTTCTTTAGTTTGCCCACCAGCGGCACCACGGCAGTCCAAGCTTTCTCTTGTACACTTTCATTAGTCGGCTGCTGGATGGCCTGGAAACACAAAACACACAACATCAACATCTGCCTGCTGAACTGAATAACTTTCGCATGAACTCAAACTGACAGCTCTTCCCAAGCACAGCTCCATGTACGCTTTCTCTGAACACTTCTCTCAGCACTATGGCATTACACTGCACTCCTCGTCCAACCCTCTGCATGTGACTCACCTCATCAAAGACCCGGTAAATAGCTGACGCATCGGTTGATTCAGGTGTGATAAATCAGTTCAAGCACTAAAAACCTCAGTGTGACAGTATTCCAGGAATGCACTTTCATTCAGATGGATTTCAGGAATGCGATTTATTTATGTATCTTTCCTCACGGACATGGTGCTCGTGTTGGTTCAGGCAACCAGCAGACGTTTTTAAGAATAGCCAATTGTTTCCACTGGCTTCAGAGCCAGACCATTAAATAATCCAGTGCGAGTTTATGAGCAGCATAAAACTAATAACAACTGAGAAGGATTTTACAAGTTTTACCTCTGACTGAGAACACGTTTTATCATCTAATCATCGTTAAAGAATTCACATCACAAACGCATAATAGACTCAAGAAACATTTTTATAGCTTTCCGTGGTTTTTTTTTGTTAGCGTTGGAAATGGAACGTTTACTTGGTTAATTGCGTTCGAAACCTAAACGGTTCATTCTTCCTCACATAATGTATTCATCTACTATATTAGGTTTTTTAACTTTATACGATGTATTCTCTTGGTCATGTAGCCTAATAGGGGTTTGAAATCTTCATGGTAAAATTTAGATTATGACTGTGCACCAGTGAAACTTATCATTTAAGCATACCCAAGCTGGTGATGAAAATTAAATACCACGATGTAAGATTTTGAATAGAATATTCAATAATGTACTTATGGAATTCATAAGGATGCTATCATTAGTGTATAATTACCTGTAACTACGAATTGTTGTTTTTGTACGCTTACATTGCGCTGCTACAGTAGCCCAAAATGGACAAACCTCTAGAGGTCCTTTTGTGTTTTCTTATGTGGCAGCGTGAATCCGAGAGGAAGCAGCGGAAGGACGAGGAATCAAGTGTTTGCTGGCTAAGACGTTTGGTTTGAGACCCTAAATTGTAAGAAATGGTTTATCATACTTCTTAGCACAGAAAAAGCAAGGGAGTGTGAATGTAAGTACTTGGAAGTATAGTACCGGCACCTAACAGCGGACCTATAAAAAGTAAAAATGTATTCTTTTCTACAAAAGACTTTTTGCACATCCTTGTATGTAACAAAAATATGAAATCCCCGAACTGTTGTTTCTCAGAGAGATGGGTTTTTTTTTTCAATATTTATCTCACTGTCTTTATAAGCTGACGGTGAGGACAAGAAAGAAATGTATCTATGGTGGCCGTGTGCAGCACCTCTTAGCCAAAAATAGCCGTTTGGTTTTGTTCTGGTCAGCAATAGCATGTTCTTCTGTGTATTGGATAGCTGTCGAGTATAGGACAATGCTCAGAGTGACAGTTAGTGGTAGCAGTGTAACGTTTACAGCAGATTACATAGCCACATAGTTTTCAGCGCACGCTGCATCTCCTGTGCAGAGAAACACGTGTAGATGTATGATTTGAGGCCAGTCCAGAGGGAGCGGACTGTGAATTCTTTGAGAGTCACAGCTGGACAACGGCATGAGAATCACCGACACAAGGAACTGAATCGAGCTAGATAAAATGAATGGCAATAATGGAAATGTATGTCTATATGTGGTTTGAAAACTCAAAGGTCATACACCACTAACCATGACGTTTTTCTCGTTCCCAGACCTACAGCGTTTTGACGATGGAACCGAGCCAGCTGTGAAGCAGCTCTTTTCTGCTGTTGGAGGTTAAACACCAGCTATGGAACCAGCCTCAGCAGCCCGACATTGAAAACGACATTGACTGTCCTTTACACCCTGCCCATACACTCACCTGTCTAATGGCTTCTCCAGCACCACTGTAAGACTGCAGATCCTCCAAAACACTCATGGCCTCCATCAGAACCTTGTTCATCTGTTCCCATAACTCCCTCTCTGCCTCAGTGGGCTGAGCATCTGTGGAAACACACACACAGGTACAGACTGTACAGTCAGGTTCAAAAGTCTGAGTCCACTAGCAAGAACGTATTTTATTTCATTTCATCATGTAAACAGAATGTTACAGCAGATGTTTCGTAGCTGTCCGAGATCGCCTGGCATGAAACAGAATGCTCTATTAGCACGCTAATTCCTTTAGGTTATGATTTCATTGTCCCAGTCCTGCTGTTTTACTTGTTTTAGAAATACACTTGCCATAATAAAATAAACACACTATATTAACTTACTTTCGAAGTCCAGGAAAAAGTTCCCTGCGTTGTTGTCGAGGTCCCTCGTCAGGACCTTGATCAGATTCCCCATGCCGTCCAATCAGAAACCTGCCCAGAGGAAGAGGAGTGAATTAGTGTGACATCCCACTGACGATGTAAAGATCATATTTATGTGTCATGCTGTGTAATTGCGTGTGTCCAATAAACCAGCCATGTCAAGCACTTGTCTAAGCTCTTTGAACATCTCACCATAATTACTTTCTCCCAGCCTCAAAGCGCGCACACACACATCCCTGCCTATCCCACCTGTACTCCCTGAACATCTGGAAACACACACATGCAAATGTGACAGAGAACATCTGTTCAAGGCAGTGCAGATCGAGGAAGACCAACCCAACACCACACACTGCCAGAATCACACCAGGACATAAAGGTTTATATGAGGAGTCTTATAAACCCTCAACATGGGTGATGCAATAACCGAAACTCAAAGTACAAGAAGATAAATTAAAATTTATAATTACACAACAATTGCATAATCCATTCAAGTCTCCTAGCAGCATATAACTAAAGAAAAGCTGTGCGTGAAACATGACTGATGAAATAGTAGCTCTCTGACCAACCTTTCACTGGTGTGACCCTCAAGCGGGCATGTCTAAAGCATGGAGGGTTTTTTCTCTCTCAGTCTGCCGTTATATCTGCATATATATATGTATATATTCAAGCAGCATTTCCTCACTGATTCCAACCAGATTAAACAAATCAGCACCGTGATTCTGAAGTTCATGGCTGCAGATATGAGGCTGTTATATCTGTGCATATATATATATATATATATATATATATATATATATATACACACACATACACATACACATATACATATATACACACACACACACACACACACACATATACATGCGCACACACACACACACACACACACATATATACATATATATACACACACACAGCCATATCTGCAGCCATGAACTTCAGAATCACGGTGCTGATTTGTTTAATCTGGTTTGAATCAGTGAGGAAATGCTGCTTGAATGGTGGCATTATTGTGCACATAACTTTTGTTTTGTTCTCATATTTAGCAGATTTGGCACACTAAAGTTTCAGCCCACCGCTCACCGTGTCAGTGACGTAACTTAGCGGGAAGCCAAAGTGCTCCCTAATACCACACCTTAAATATTTCAGGGAATATTTCGGCTCATGCTTTCTGCCCTGAAAAACAGCGTGATTCAGCGTCTAATTTTAAATAAAGAGGACAGCTTCTTTTCTTTTTATGACAAATATCCTACTTCATTATGCATATCCTGTTAACTTTATTGTTCAATACACAGATTAATCTAACCGAGTTCCACCCCTGACCCTTAAATATCACTATAGCTTCATCCACTGCTGTATTTCAGGACTTGGCAGCACCGTTATCTCTGGCTTGCTGATTGCAATCTACATCTTTATCCACACTTCCATAAACCTTAGTGACATTGTGCTATATAAATAAACTTGAGCTTGTTTCCAGAAATCCCATCCCTGATAATCCCAGGATTCCTCTCCTGTGAATCAGTTTGTACAGGAGTCATCTTTCCTTAAAGCAGGGAGGCATTCAGAGCTACACATGATATGCATGGCTTCAAACCACCCACGAAAAGGGAGGGATCGTCTGTGGAAAGAGACTGACCTCAAATTAAAACACTGCAACAGTCTGCTCCAGGCTCCACAAAATTCCTTTTGCAGGGTTAACTCTTTAAAGGCAACAGAGGAAGTGGAGTAAAAGGAGGTAAACGGGTCAGCCGCTGACCTACTCTGCAGTGCGTGTGTGTTTCCTCAGAAATCTGTGTTCCTTCAGTACTACACACACACACAGCCATGCAGAGGAAGGAAGGAAGCACTAGCGGCTGTCCTGAAGCCCCAAATCCACCTTGATGTGCCTCGGATGGGGGAAGGAGGATGATTGAATCCAGCTTGTTCATTTGACTATCACTTAGCCACTCTGCCCTCCTATTGGCTCACGACATTCTGCTGTTTCCATGGAGCCAAAAAACGGAGCTCTACACTAAAAATAATGCGGCAGCCAATAGGAGCAGATCTGTGGGGTGGGGTGAGGCGAGAGCATGGAAGATGATACTCAGCAGACTTAACAGAACATCAGTATAATGACTTTAGTAGGTAAGTGGGACAGACGCAGGGTTCGGAATGAGAATAGCCTGACAGCGCTTCAAAAGGAACAATTAACCAGGAAAAAAAAAAAGCTTTTTATAGTCCCCCAAGTCTATTTTTCTTTTGTTATAAAATGACATGGGAGTTAAAAATGCTGTGTATGCATGTTGTGTGGCAACTATCAAAATGCACATTATGCATTTATCCTGAATGCACAAAAATTTGTATACAACGTTACCATAAGCATTGCTCATGACATGCGCCTCTTGCAAGCAAGGAAAACTGACCCAAAGCTTGTCTTGCCCAACGCTCGCAGGATGAGATCCGAATGGGAGCATCTTGATTAAAATCCCCAAATCCCATTAGCGCAATGCGCATGGGAGCGTGTGTGTAAATCTGTCAGCGCAGGGTGTGTATGCAGGGAACAGCATGTGTCAGCATGGAGAGCAGCGTGTGTGTCCACGTGCCCTCTACTATTACTACTACTACTACTACAACTACTACAGCTCAGCCAGTGGAGCACATAGACCCGCCTTCCCCCTCTCCCTCGCTCTCTCACACAGACACACACTGCGCAAAGCAAGCTAGAGGGAGGGGAGGGAAGTCACATGGGCTGAGGCACAGTGGGGTGGGGCTCTGCAGTGCTGGGGTGCTGCAGTGAGTTAGAGAGAGAGAGAGAGAGAGAGAGCTGCATCCCTCCTGACCCAGATTCAGTGCAGAGCAGTGGTGTTAACCTCCCACTGTGCCACATGCTCATCTGTGTGCCTGAAGCAGATGGCCAGAAAACTGCCATGAAGACATTTACACAGATACAGGTTCAGCAAGACCTGCATGTCCTACTGAATTTGTGCAGTGAAAAGTAGCGAGGAAGTATGAGCTCAGAATAGCTCACTATATTTAATAGGCTATAATGTGCTCATTGTGGTGTTCTGTGACCTGTCATCGGTCTTCCCTCCCGGTCCATCTCTTCTCCCTCAGCATCACTTCCCATAACTCACCCCCCGGAGAACTCAGCGGTGGCGTGACACACTCGTGAGGCACCGCGTATATATCCACACACAAGCATTACATCCCACAAACAGCACTGCGGTGCTTTAAAGTGGGAAGGAGAGGCATGCACTTCCGGCCAGCTGTAGTGACCAGGCTAAGAGCCTCGCCGCCTGAGCGATGACTCACACCCAGAGAGAGAGAGCGCAAGGCAGAGACTCCACCCAATCCAAGTGATGAAGAAGAAGAAAGGCACGAGCAGTAAACTGTGCCACCTCATCATGCACAGCTGTCTACACTGATGATCCATTAGACTGTTGATCATCACTTATTTGCCGTTTGATTAACGGTTGTGCTTAAAGTCATATTATGTAAATCCTGATAAATCCTACCCCATATCCTGTTTCTCAAGCCTGGGCTATAAATCATGTTAAATATGACAGCCTAGATCTTTCCTTTATAACGAGCAGCGACCTCACCCCAGACAGCACCGTGACCTGAGCTAGCATGCTGATTAGTATACAAAGTACTGAAGACAATAATAAGGTGGGTTTTTAATGTTACTGGTTGACTTTTACATTATGACTAATATCTAAACCTAGGACGGAAATTTGACCCCTCGGTCTCAGAGGACAGAATGTTCATGTTACTTCAGAACAGGATGGGGTGGGGTTTTACTGCCCCTTAGTGGACAGTTTAGGATACTGCAGTTCTTTAAATGGTCTTGGGGCTTAATGAAATTCTTTTTTTAAATATATAATTGCTAATTGTGTTCACGTTGTCAAAACTCAGCACACATCTATCAGTACAAACACACTTAGATAAGCACATCAGTTCATTTCATGTCCAAAAACAACTATCCAAATAAACACATCTAAATTTTTTTTACAAATGCACCCATCAATCTGAACACATGGCCCAAAGAAGCCCTAACAGTAACCATGCGTATTGATAATGAAATAAAGCTTTTTTTCCCCCCCTTTAGTTCTTCTGCTTCATTTAATGTATATAATGTATGTTTGTTCATTATAAAGGAAGAGCTAGACAGAAGACCAATTATATCTGTAAACGAAAAAGAAACCTGATCGTAAACTGTCCACATCTTCTGCAGGGTTACATTACGGTGAGTAATGTGAAATACAGCTCGATCGCCATTGTTTAATAGACTGTAAATACAAGACACTGGAGAATTTTTCTGGCACTCTATTAAAATGTTCTCAAAAAAAAAAAAAAAAAAAGACAGGAATTCAACCTTAAACTGAAGTAAATTTACTTTAATTAAAAAAAAAATTTTTTTTTAAATCCCTAGATCTAAAAATAGAGGAAAATCCCCCCCACATCATGATTATCGGCAGCACTAGAATTTGGTTCACTTGGTTATAAATACAACGTGACGCAGAGGGCGAGTTCTCAACATGGCAAAAGGCAGTGAAAGCAAACAAAAGCATGCCGACTTTCCTACAATCAGCCTGTCTATAAAACACCTACATGCCTGATAATGCCTGTATCCACTGTCAGGGCAATAATTAACATCCGGAGGTGTGATGAAGCGAGCTCCAAGGATCACAATGTGGAGAGTTGCTGAACCTACAAACACCAGCTCCATGTCAGCAATCTACTTTTCTTCCAGCTAGGAGATAAAACTAGAGCTTTTTGGCAACAATCGATCAGGGTGGGTTCAGCATAAAAAGGTGGTTCTACTGAACAGAACATAGTCCGTACTGTTCAGCATGGTGGAGGAGGAGATGCTACGGGGCTGCTTTTTCCCCTCAAAGTGGCCTTGCGAAGCTGTTGAGTACACAAGACATCATGGGATCACAGACACCACGAAGTAAATCAAACATCTGGCTTCCTCTGCCATGAAGTAACAACTGCACTGATCTTCCAGCAGGACACTGACAAAAATCTGGTGTCCAAAGGTGCGCAGAAATGGTTCAACTAGCCCGTGGGAGAGGATCTGGGACCATAAAGATGCTGAGAGATTCTGCACCGAGGACTTCCCTCACCTCCGTGTTCTCAATATAAACATTCATGATTAGGACAAAATTTTTACTCCACTTTGATTTCAATGAGAGAGTAAGTTAATTCAGTTTTTTCATACCTCCCCCCTTAAAATAAGAGTGCTTCTGCTTGTTTTGCCACCGTTTTTAAGACATGAAGTCAGCAGTGAACAGCATGCAGTGTCGAGCATCAGCCGTTTCCTCCCCAAGGTCAAAAACCCTTTTAAAGCTCCGTGCATTCAGGTGAAAGGAGCACTTGTTCACTTCTTTCAGTCTGTGTCAGTGTTTGGGTTAGGTCATTAACCTGCGCGCGCGCGCACACACACACACACACACACACACACACACACACAATAAATCCGTCAGTGACGCATCTGAACCGTTTCTACCCTGGCTGAATATAAATCTTTATTCTGAAAACATTATGATGATTTGTTAAATGTTTGGATATGTTATACACACACTACCTGTCAAAAGTTTGGACACCCCTACTCTTTTTCATAGGATTTTCTTTATTTTTTTTTTTGCTTTCTATGTTGTAAAACATTACTGAATACATCAAAACTATGAAGCAACACGTATGGCATATACT
>JAQMYM010000001.1:17820403-17836750 GCA_030014255.1 Parauchenoglanis ngamensis
ATTCAGTAATGTTTTACAACGTAGAAAGCAAAAAAAAGAAAAGAAAAACCTATGAAAAAGAGTAGGTGTGTCCAAACGTTTGACGTGTGTGTATATGAGCAGCTGAGTAAAACACGCAAACATTCCACTTATATCCGTTAATATGCAAATACTGGCCCACTGGACAGGTTAACATGCACCCGAGTCGCGCATTGAGATCTATATTGTGTACAAAATGCGTGTACTGGATGACGCTATGATGTCCTATCAGTGTCCCTCCAGCTGATAGACCAAGAAGAGCTGCTACACACTAATAACATGAACTGTACAGATACAGTGATTAGGAAGTCTATAATCCTTATGGTGGACGGTAGCCAAAGTATGAGTTTTTCTACATTGTACTGATAAACCACTAGAGGCCGAAGAAGACCCTCTTTTTCATTCATTCATTCATTCACAATCGCCGCTTGGTCAGGGTCGCAGGATCCCAGGAACACACCCTGGATGCACGCAATCACACCTATTTTCTCTTAGCCATGTCACCTACCGGCATGTTTTTGGGAGGTGAGAAGAAACCGGAGAACCTGGAGGAAACCCGTACAGACACAATGAGAACGTGAACCTCTGGATCAAACCGCTGCGAGTACCTCCTGCAGCACCACCAAGTACATTTCAGATCTAGAAATAATGCTGCAATAAAGCATATACTGAACACTGTTCTGGATCTCCATACCATAAATTGTTCACACCCAAGTGTGAGTTGCATTTAGAGCTCATGCGCCAGATGTAACAGAGATCCTGGGTGATAATGAGATCATTAAGCAAAAAAAAGTCAACAAATCCTACAGCACACAAGCGCCAATTATACAGGTGTGATTAACCACTGTAGGGGATCATTAGGGCACATGTGCTACACTGGTTTTCATGTAGACATGGGTTATTAAACACACAGATCAGTAAAGCATGAACTTCTGAGTGTGACGGAACTTGCCACACACACACACACACACACACACACACACTTGTTTAGTATCAAACAAAATCAGGAAGTGGCACAATGTGCCTTCAAACAGAGGAAGTCCAGAACCATTTTCTATTATCAGTTCTGTTCTTACTCAACACTCCTGTCTAAATCTAGTTGTTTATTTGCTTGCTTGCCTGTTTATTAATTCATGTTTGTTTGTTTTTTTTACTAATTTGTTTACTTTTAGCTTACCCAAACACTGAACTATGGGACTCCATGGGAAGTAGTTTAGACTTGACATCAACTATGTTGCACCTAGAGATCAGGAAAAAGGCGCAAAACATCAAACAAAACAAAAACCAACATTTCTCACGCCTGCAAAACGAGCACTGATGAGCGTCGGAAAACTATTAAACCATGAGGAGGGATCAACTTTTATGAAATACTCTTCTTATCCTGTTTCTAATGAGGTGAAAACCCGCCTCCATGTCAGTATGGAGTGAATAAAACACAGCCCAAACACACCATATACTCAGTCTCGTGTACAAACACTCACTACTCTACTTGAACACAAACCAGCCTCGTCACCTCAAGCCCACTTTCCAAACTAACACACGTTCAAGTCCAGTTCTAACCCAAAAACATTCATTAGTCCTACCTTCAGCTTTGAGCAAACGTCTTCAAAATAGTGAACGGAGTTGAACTCAGCTGCTCATGATGAGGAGTCGCTGCGTGTCTCCATGTTCCGGGTTGCTGTGCTGTGGATGATCAGCGCTGTAGGCTATACTTTATGTAAGAAGAAGCACAGGTTGTTGAGTGACAGACAGAAGGCAGGCCCAACTCTAAAAGGCAGTCCTGCCTATAAAAGGCATTGATTTCGAGAGGGGAAGTGCAGGAAATTAGCATACTCCGCACGCTGTTCAACACTGTCTGCAAACAGCCCGCGTCAATGAACGCAGCATTTTTGAATAAGCTCGAGCTCATGAATCTATTTCTATAAAGGAACCACGAGTCACTCCAATGAGCCGATTCTCAACGAGTGAACCGAACACGGAGTGTTTTCACGACGTTTCTACTCATTTCGAGCGCTACTACAACGCCCAGTTGAGACATTTAAAAAGTTAAAAGCGACACACAATCCAGTAAACATGCAAATAACACAATGCTAAATCAACCAGAGTGGGTCTGCAAATGAAACATGGTAAATAAAGTGACGTCAAGAGTCCCCACTGTGCTAAACATATCACTGCTTCTTTATTTGAAGATCACCTGAAACTGCACGGTTTGATTCAGCTCCAACTGAACAGGAGAATCACAACTGAATCGCTAATCATGTGATTCACGAGTCGACACATTCGTTCAGAAGCCACATGCTATACCTGTAACTTAGTGTGGATCAAAAATCACAAGAATCATTTGCCCTTGAATGGACACACGTACTCACCACCGGACTGGAGTCACCAGGAAAGCAAAGACAAGTGAGAAATGTGCATGAAAGAAGATCCACTAACGTTATAACAGTGATAAACAGTCGTTTCTCTTACCAGCCACTCCTTCTTACTGCGAAATGAAGTTAATAAGACCATAAATTCAGCTTGTTTTATCACTGAGACACTGCTTCCATCCATTTATCCATCCATCGATTATCTTATACCACTTATCTGTCAGGGTCACAGGGACGCTGGAGCCAGTCCCAGCTGACTTTGTGGATAGATTGGGCAGGTCACCAATCTATCAAAGGGCTAACACAGAGACAAACATCCATTCACACTCACATTCACTGCTATGGGAAATTTTGAGTGGCCGATTAACCTGATCTGCATGTCGTTGGACTGTGAGAGGAAACCGGAGGACCCGGAGGAAACCCCTGCAGGCACGGGGAGAACATGCAAACTCTAGAATAAAGGCCCCAATCAGCCAGCCGCATTATCGAGCCCAGAACCTTCATGCTGTCAGGCGACAGCGCTAACCACTACATCACTCTGAGATTGCTTCCATAAACATTAAACAAACGTCTCATTACAGAGAGTCTCACCATATCAACAATTATATGTCCCTATACTGCGCAAACATAAAGATAAACAATGATGTCACAGTTTCACGTTCAGTTGGCAGCCTACTTGAAGCATCCTCCCGTGTGCCTGCGGTGTATTATTAGTCTTAGATTATGCTGACTGTCTGCCAAATAACTCTGTGAGGTATTAGAATGAGCACATTAATAACAAACCTGTAATTTACCTGGCAGCTGGCACTACTGGCTGAGCTGCTGTTACAGAGGATTAATAAACACTTACTGATCAGTCAGATTCGGGAATTCAACAATGCTGTGGTATATCCGTGGCTAAAAGACACACCAAAAATTAAGTTTTGTCAATTGATCATTGGAGAGAATTTTTGAGAGTATGAAGATTTAACATCAAGCAGGTGCTGCATTACAACACTTACTGGTATTAATCAGTAGTCAACAATGGCTGAAAAATGCAGATGGTTAAAAAAGATATTGTGCCAAAATTTTTACAAACAATGTAAACTGCACATGGTCTTGATGACATACTGTATGTCTGCGATCTGGATTCAGGAGTCTGTACTTGACCTAAAACATAAGAAGCTGTCACAGAAAATAGGTTTCTGTTTATTAGGTTTGTGCTTATACTGGGTGGATTAAAAAACCCTTTGATGAAACTGATGTCCTAGGAACATCTCTACAGCTTATGTGCAGAATGGTGTCAGATCTGTATCCGAAAAGTAAGTTATCGGTTTATGATTATTGACGTTGGTGATGCTACAACATAGCTAACTCGGAGTAAGTACTCTATATCTGAGTAAGTACTAACTCTGAGTAACATTTCACTCCCAGAGTCATGAAATTCTTAGTGATTTATTTAATAGTCATTAACATGAGTTAAGTCAACTTGGCATGCAGATTCTAAACTAAAATTTACACGTTTAATGGAACCCTTCAATAATTTGTATAGCAGACACGACTGGCCCAAAGCCAATGAGCCATGACAACCTGAGCTCATCAGCCTCCCAAAACAGTTTTTTTTACTGAAGTACTGAGAAACTCTCAGTTTTAATCAGACAAATGTGAATTTTGTGCTTTGTTAACGTTATTTAAACGAAGCATAAATCTACATAAACCAGAATTGGCCACTGAAGAGCAGTTAACCATTTTAAAATCATGGGTACTTCAAACCGCAATGTCAAGTAACAAGTCTCTGGAAGGAGATATATTTAACTAAAAAAAAAAAGCTAAGTGGAAGTAGAGCTAATGACAACACAAACACTTAGTTTCAACGTAAAATATTTATTTCTAAATGAAACATGATATCAGAGAGTGTCTTGTGACTAAACGTACAGTGCAGCAAAACACAGACAAAAACAAATGAGAAATGAGTGGTAAAGTCTATCCTAAATATTTTTTTCTTTAGATTAGGATCAGATCCAGTTCTTTGTGAAATTAGCCATTTGACTGCTTCCAAATATTAGCAGACAAGAGTCTATCACCAGTTTCTGACTAGCCAAGATGGCACCTCTAGATGAAGTGTGTTCTATCTAAACATGAATTTCACACATTTGGTCCAACAACAGGCTCATTGAGAGTTTAACATGTACACAATACATGAATGGTGTAACGGGAACTCGGTTCCACAGGCTTCACGTAGGTTTGTTACTTCATGGAGCGCTGCTGTTTTTGCTTGTGCTGAAATCTTGCATTGTGGTTTACCCCAATTACAGCTAATGCATTTGTAACACATCCTAAAATAAATGAATATTCATTTATTTTTCTATACACTCAAAGGGATTTAATTCCTTTTCATACTGACACACTGTAGCCCTGTAAACGGCTAATACCATCAACAAATCAGGAGGCATTTGCTAATACATGATCTTCTGTTAACGCAAAAAGCTAAAAAGCTCAAGTCTCCCTGGTTGAGGAAAAGTCAGAGGCAGAATGAAGTTCATTCGGAGCTGTGTTTCTGCCCGTCACTCATTGCTCTGTTCCCCAGAATTCATATTCAAATAAAAACAAACATACAAATAACCTACAAACAAAACTCCACAGTTCCAGAGTAGACCAAATAAACGAGCATCCTGATACTGTAATACCAATGCTGGTCGATGTGCGTTCTGATCGCAATGTGTTCTAAACGGAATGGTAGGACCTGGGGGATTGCTTTACTTGAATCCATCTGCCTTAAATCATGATCCTGTGGGCAAAGACATGTTCCAGAGGCTTTGCGATATCTGATCTGGCATTAAATAACTGTGAGGAGACACATGGATAGTCACCAAGTGGCATGGACTACCCTAACCAGTAAAGCACCTCCAGAGCAGGAGTCATTGACATGGTACTGTATAGATAGAAGACAAATGTGGTTACGGTTTCTTTTTTTAGGTTTCCTTTTCAGTACGACATACAGTATAATGACAAGCAAGCAATCCGGCCTAACTTGAATAACCTTATATGCATAGAAGATGAGATGCTTAGAGACTTGAAACTATTCAAAAGGTTTCATCCCTGGTTATCGTGCCACTATACTTGAGGACAACACTGTTATAATAATCAGTGAAACCTTCATTTAATTCTCTCGTTTTGTCCTTTAGTCCTTCCAGGAATTCGAGAGATGAATGAAAACACTGAGCTAAAATGTGTAGGAGTCAGTCCGGCTCCTGAAGCAAGCAAGGGTTAACATACATTTGCACACTTACATCCTACATAACATAAGTACATAAATATACACTTACATTTGTGCATATATATGTACAGAGACACTTAATATGGACATACATATAATTCCATATGTGCACACATACACAAAGTTACAGCATACATTGAGAAATGTTAAGTGCTAAATTCCGAGGATAGCTACTGCATACCCAGGTTAGCATGCTGGGCCGCCATGGCTACGGTAATACTGGTAGGCAAGATAACGCAGTTTGTTAATAACACCCTTCATGTTTCTGGGAGTCTGGATTTGATATGGTATTTTTTTTTCCATTTGGATTCTTGAGACTTGTTTGGGTTACAGCAGCTATACAGAGAGGCGGTGTCCAAAGTCTGGTGAGAGGCTAATGGGGATAAGCTTGTGCTACAGGGGCAGCCTCACACCTGCCTGTCACAATGTCAGTCGGACAAAATCTGCACGAAGGACATAGGAAAGACCCCTTTCCTGTCCGGCTGACCTTCTATGTGTCCAATCTGGAAAAGACCAAGTTCATAGAAAATGTTACAGAAGAATGGTGTGAAAACTATCGTGCATTCAAACGTGCGTTAAGGAAAAGGGTGCATCCAGAGATTCACGTATGTCTTACTCACCCACCACTCTTGGTCTTCCTCTCCTGTAACAATGATCACTTCTCCTTCACTAAAGGTCAGCTCATCATCGTTGTCTGCTTGGCAATCGTAGATGGTTTTTACCCTCTTGATTTTGCTCTTCCCCTGACAAATAAAACATATTTCATTGTCATGTCCACTCAAGGCGTCAACTCAACTCAAGAACCCAACTCAACAAATCAACTCAACAAGTCAACTCGGCTCCAAATGTCAAGTCCAAAGGTTAACGCATCGAGTCAACTCGATTATGGGTCACATTCCATCATCGCCTGTCTTCTTTCCACATGACTCACCGTGTTTATTTTGCGTGGCAGAGGGACAGGCATCTCTACAACACCTGCTGGAGCACCATTGGTATCCTCACTTGCCTGCCTGGGAGAAAGCTCTACATGCTGGCTTGGAGTCTGAGCCTCTGCTAGCTGCACCTTTGGAGCTGGTTCTTCTAGTGTCGGCTGTTTCTGTGGGGTCTCTGTAACTGTGGATGCTGGAACTTTTGGGGCAAGATCTGATAACTGGGGCTTAGGTGGCAGATCCTTAAGTTGGGGTTTAGGAGGCAGATCAGACAGCTGGGGTTTGGGAGGTAATTCTGATAGCTGTGGTTTTGGGGGAAGATCCGAGAGCTGGGGTTTAGGGGGAAGCTCCAGGACATGGGGTTTGGGAGGAATCTCGGCTGGCTGGGGCCTCTCAGCTGCCTGTGGGATTTTGGGTGGAGGCTCTGTGGGTCTGGTGATGGTATCTCTGTTCGGCATGTCGACCACCTGGCTAGGTTTCTGCAGAACTTCAGGGCCCTGATTAGGTTTGTCCACTGACGGGACAATGCCTGGAGTCTTTCTTAATGCCACTGAAAAAAAGGGACAGCATATCTTTAATCTATAAAGCTTTCACACTTTGAATGACAGGAAGTCAAGGTCAATGAACCTGTGGGATAATCCTGACGCCGTTTCACCACTAACCTGAACTGAGCCTTTGGGTGATGAAACAAGGCTTTTCACATTACATTTTAAACAATTTTGACAATTCTCATTGTGACAATGCATGAAACACTCACCTTTTTGAGGTAGTTTGGGTAAGACTCTTGGACCAAGTGTTGATTTTGTATTACTAGAAGTAGTGCTGCAGGAGGAGGGGTAAAGCATGTGAGTGGTGAATATTCTGTAGTTGTGTAATTATGACACTAGCCACATGCATAGCTGTTACGCACCTTTGCTGCTGCTGAATTCCTTCAAATTTGTTAGCTGGCGAGGTCCTGTTTGCAGGCGGAGGTGTTAAGTCACTCCCTGTGGTTAAAAGAAAGGTGGATATATTTCGTTCTCTTATGAGCAAAAAAAGAGGAAATGCAATCAGGTGCAAACATGACTGATTTCTTTTGCCATTACTGAAAGGCTGAACATTGGAGGACAGATAGCAGCAACAGTGCACTTCCTGTTGGAAGCTCCAAGATGTCATAAATGCATAATAGAGGAACTGGAGAGTACCTATTACAAAGCTTAGAGTAATAATGAAAGTCATTAAATCACAGCTGATAAAGATGCTCCCTGTTGACATTCTCAGGAGTGAAATTAAATTAGATTGTAAATGGCATATGGCACAGAATGATGTTCCCCCACCTTTGCTCTGGGGTCCCTGGAGGATGGGGCTCGGGGGGTCTGAGAGTGTGCGTTTATGGCCTCCAGGAGGAGGTGGAGGAGCCCTCTTTTTAGACAGAGTGGAGCTGCCACTTGTACATGGCTGAGAACCCAGCGGGAGAGAGGTGGGTGGGCCAGTGGAGGGAGCTGAAAAGGAAAAAAGAGAGTGCAGGAATCCCTCGGTCAGCTCGATGGCTTTAATTCTGTACTTCCCATTGGCAGCATGATCAATTTTGGTGTATTTTGGTGCAAAGAAGGTGTATCTTCAAGCAATGGATGGGTGCAAAGACATGTATGCAGATCTTGCATATACCAAGCAGTGCCTGCAAGCTACTGTGTGTCTAGACAGACGACAAATGAAAGGAAAGAACGGTGGCTCTGCTACGCTCTGCTACGCTCTGAGGGCATGTTGCTGCCATGGATTAGATCCACTCATCCCCATAGAAGGAGGGGTCCCTGAAAATTAATTAGGGCTGCAAGAATTAGTTGACTACATCAATAATAAAAATTCATCATGCCTATATTACTGTGTCGTGTAATGCACTACTGAAGTCACTGGAGTCAGCAGAGGAGCTGCGTCACATAAGATGCTCGCCCAGATTATAACAAGACAAAGGCAATCCAACTGAACATGATGGGAAAAGAAACATTAATCAATTTGAACTTTAATGTAACACTTGAAACCCATGTGCTCTTCTTTCTGGAAAAAAAAATCTACCAAATTGATGGAATGTTATATTACACAGTTTCAAATGTGTGCTCTGTCTCTTTGCTGTACAGCAGAAATGCTTTATTCAAGGAAACATTTAAAATGAAAGATCCTACTTGGACAGCTAATGTTAGCCTTATTAAAATAATGTTTCACAGAAGAGGTTAAGTGTTTCACACTTGCCAGTGATGTTTCTTGTGCGGAATGAGATCGGCTAAGCTTCACCTCTTTATTATGAGATTAATGATAAGGTATACGTCTGCGAAGGCTTCGGATTTAGTACAGTTTAGGTAAAGAGATTCGTTTTAGATTTAGATTCTCGTCATTAATTATTATTTAAAATAGTCGAATCCAAATTTGCAATTAGAATTCAATGGGATTCCATTAAATTAAAAAAAAAAAAGGCAACATATTATTCTATTATTTAAAAAAAAAAAAAAAAGTATTTTTAGCAGCCCTATAATCAGTACACTCACGGAATGGCTCGATGAGAATGAAAAATGATGTAAATCATATGCTATGGTTTATAAAAATCAGCTAATCTCAGCCCAACTAAACATCTAAGGTCTGTGAAGAAGAAGAAATGTAAATACAACTAGATTCTACAAGGACAACTTGCTCAAAATGCTTTATCCTCCAGATCTCCAAATTCTGCGTATTTCTGTTTTGACATTAAATCTGTTATTGTCTTCTGTAATTTTGTCTGAATAAAAAGCTCTAAGAAGCCCAAGCTGGTGCTGCATTTCAGTACATTTGTCCTGAGACCTCCCCCTGGCTGTAATTGGTTTAAACATCACGTGGTTGCTGCGCCACTCAATGGAGCAGCGGTTTGATTTCCGGGTCAGTCGTATCAACAGCACAAACATGTTTTAGAGGAAAGTTCAAATATGGCTGCTACTTCTCTGTCTCTTCTCCCTTTTACTACAACCAATACTGCAGCTCACATCTCTGTCTCTGTGAAATCGGCACCTCTTTCACAGTTGGCAGTACTCTTCTCTGTGTGGGTGCATTTAGTTTGACAGGGTACACTTTAAAAAAGCAGGACAAAATAAACCCAATCCTTCAAATGTGCACATTTCAATCTACATACTGCTTTTTGTTTTTTTGCAGTGTAACAACATGGCTACTACTATTGCAAAATATTCTTGTGATACTCATAAGTAACATCATACAATACACTTTAAGGAAGAGGTATTAAAATTTAACAGCGGTTCTTTGGCGACAAAAGTGACCTGCCAACACTGAGATGTTATCAAGTCCACTTAGCTCACAACCCCTTCAAAGCTGTTCGGCACCCCGTTAGAGCGCAGAGGGTTTTAGGAGTTGTTTTGAAGTATACCAGCAACTGCATGTTTGGCAGAGGTACTTTTTTTTGTTGTTTCGTTTGAAGTACAGCGGCAAACATAGCTATATGACAGGCAGCTCTCACGTGTAAATCATGGCCTGGAGCGTAACATTCCTGCTCCCGTGTTAAACAAACAGTAACTGCCTGACTATTAATGACAGAGCAGGAAAAGGGTGTGTTTATGACACGAGTTCTCACCCGATGATGGCTACCTGCCCTCTCAACTAAAACATATTTCTCTCCACAACAACTAAAATATCGAGAAACAAACAACATGCAAAATCTGCCAGAAGTCTGCCTGTGCAAATGTAGCTTCCTTTCTGAAGAGAAAAGTTGTGGCTGTGTGATATTGTGTTGCAACCCTGTCACTTCCTCCCTACGGCTATAAACGGTTACTAGCACAAAGAGAGCGAGAGAGAGACGCCTGACAAAGAGTTGTCGCCCAAAGTGCACAGATACAGTCAGCTGCACTATCCTAAATACTCTGTTCAGCAGCTAGAGTGTGTATTATGTTTCTAGTGTGCACGCTAGAAAGAAAAAACAACATACTGACAAGCATCACTGCACAAACTACATTTCATTTACAATTGATTCGAAGGTATTTGTTTGTTTTTATACATCATCAGCTGCTATTATGGTTTTATAGAAGTGTCACAAGGATGAAAACCTTACTGTACACATCAATGTGGCCATCACAGTTACTGAGTGTTACTTATAAGAGTGTATTAACTTTTATATCTTTGAGTTTTTATTTTGTTTAGTTTTTTTGCATTTCAGATAATACTATTATTACTACTAGTACTATTTTATAACAGTACCTTTGGCACTGCTCTTGGCGGCAGGAGTGGGCGTGTCTGCCCCAGGCGATGCGGGGGTTTCCATGGACGTGCTGTAGACGGGGTTGGCGAAGGCGCCATACGAGAGCCGCTGCTTGTCCCTGTGGCTCAAGTAGCCAGGCAGTGAGAGCTTCTCCTGAGGAGACACGCTGGACGAGTGGCAGAAGCTCTGCGGTCGTGGCGAACGCTCCTTCTTCACCGGACTCGGCTGCTGTCGACAAGAGAAAAACAGGCAGGAGTCATATAGAGTCCAGAAGCACAGACTGTGTTTATTCCGTCACTATTACTTTAAGATGATCATGTCATGCTTCACTATAACAGAGTACAATATTAACACACAAAGGAACAGGCTATCAATATTAAGCATTAAAAAAAACAGGTATCAAAAATGATGTGTCGTTTTAATTAACGTTACAAAATGTTAAAAGATGCACATAAGTCAGTTAATTAAACTCTTGACATTAAAACCTTGCAGCGTGGGTGGTGTGGTTCACCAAGTTCACCTGCCCATTGATCACCTGAAGAACTGTTTCTCTAAGCTGCATAAATATTCACCTCTACACTGATATGGACTTTGTGTAGATACAGAACATGAAATCCCAATTACATCCACTTCAAGTTGTAACACTGGAAAATGTGGGAAAGCTCGTGGGGAGTGAATACTTATGCATGGCACGGTAGGAAACAAAGTGTTGCTCACTGGATTCTTGTTACATCTCCACTGCCACAATGTCAGTCTTAAATGATGTTGGGTCTCATTAAGCTGACCTTCAGATGACCTCCAAATGTCGGCTGGTTTGAAACCCAACTGCACAGTTTCCCACCCTGCTCTGCTCCATGGCCAAGTACTGCTGAATATTTAGGATTTTTGTACATAAAGCCTGTCAGTGATGTGAGCAGCGGTTCTAACCTTATCATCCAAATCATCATCACTCTCGTCAATCTCCTCCAGACGCAGGTTCCAGTCGTACTCCACGTGGACGTGCGGGTTGAACTTCCCAGCTGCTGCCTCTACCACCTACACACACACATACACTCTCAAAACCACATATAGCACTTGCGCTCTAGCACTTTGAATTACAGCGCCACTGTTGCTCGAGGTGTTTATTCGTTCTGGACACTTACGGGTTCCTCACACTGTGTGTTTTTTAACCTCCTCGTGATGTCCAAGGCTGTCTCTCCATTCTGATTGACTGAAATCATTTAGAGAGTATATTAGAGCACCTGTTTCTCTATAACGTACGCATCATTAAAAATGTATTCTCACTGACCTATATCGATCAGTGGCTTGCCCCTGAGTAACAGTTTGACACACTCCGGCTTCTCGTAGGTACAGCAGTAATGAAGTGCAGTGTTCCCGCTCTCCGTCTGCCTGTCCAGAGAGCCACTGAACGCACACACATACACAAGCTACTATCAAGAGACATTCATCCGCATCGTGTTTTACCATTTGTCTATGAGACAGTAAAGCGAGATACAGTACCTGTTCTGGACAAGGAAATCGACCAAGGGCAGCGAGGTCTGGTCTGAAGTCCGTACAGCGAAGTGCAAAGCCGTCTCCCCAGGATCCTATCAGATTTATTGTAATGTGTCATAAAAAAGTTTTCAACTTACAATATCATATTTCCTGTGATCAGTGTTTTATTTATAACAGTCATGTCTGTCATTTTAATTTGACTCACTGCTTCCTGAACAGTGTTCGTAACTCTGAAAAACAGTTAACCGAAACCGTATGCTTAGTTGTGGCCAGGGGTTAAAGTAAAAACATGTACCAAAATTCTAAATCAAAGGGGAAAGGCCAAGAAAAGAGGAACATTTGGTGAGAAAAAAATGCACAGACGTACAGAAACCCTAAACTTCTTACTAATATCTAACTAATAACAAGTCAAAATAATGACCTGGCACTTCAACTTGCAGTTCATGGCATCTGAAAAAAGGGAATAAATGGAATGTTTTTTGCTTTAAATTAAGTTTAATTTACTTCTCATTAGCATTTACAACGCCTAAGTGTAGAATTTCAATACTTATTATTTTGTACCAGAACATAAACTCCATATTCCTGATAAAAGCTTCTGCCAAGATCAATTATAATATATGTTGCTTTTATAAGCTACTCTGTATTTGAGTGGAAATGAGCAATTAGCCTACTTGCGTGATTGCGTCCAAAACGGATGGAAAGCAAGTCGCGGGTGACCGAGGTGCTCTCGGATCCTCTTTAAGTTATAGGTAGTGAAAATCAGATCTAATACCTCAGCTATATATGCGGTCTGACATTTAGTTTTGTAGGAAGGGGCACAGACCATCAAACGTTTCGCATTAAAGTAAAAAAAGTAGAGCGTTCCAGCTTCTAACACAACAAAATCACATCAGGTCTGCTCTCTGAGAGGAGGCGCACCTTTTTGAGAAGGGGCGCGGGTTTCAGATATGATTTTCTTCTAGCAAATTGAATAAGGATGATGGATTGAGCCTATAGCAGCTATGCGTGTTCAGGGAGAGGTGTTTCTAGCGTGCAGCTGATCAGCGATAACCAGAGCGACCACATTTTGTGTCTAAGCCTAACTGTCAAACCGGCACCTGATGCAACCCAAAATTCCCTACAAGTAAAGGAAAGAAAAGAAAAGGAAGTGAATCTTATGTTACTGCAAACTCTCTATACTGTCGCTGATCATCACTGATCAACATTAAATATTATGTTGCGTGTTCTCTTCGGCATCTAGGACGTTTCACTTTGAAGTACATCAGACATAAAAAAAATTATTATTTTTTTTTTAAAATCACACCTATGTTTGTCATTCCCAGTATGTACGTTTAGCTCGCCAACAGCAACCTTGTAACGCGCTAGACTGATAAAAAAACGGGTTGTAATCTAATCTGAGAATTAAGCAAGCAATTGCGAGCGAACGTCAATGCACTGGAACTCCTTTCTACATATATAATGATATCTTAAGCCCTAATAAGAGCACTATTATGTAAACAATGTTGTTTTTTTATCATTAAAATGATAATGATATCAGGTGATGTAATATTTATCTGATCAATAACTAAAGTAGACATCCAATAGCTTTAGTTTAGCGATTTACTGATATGATTATTACTCAAACTCAAATAAATAGCAGAGTAGCATAAGTAGGAGTAATATAAGCTTATTGCTTAATATATGCTTATATAACGTTACCTGAATAATATGAAATCATGTTATATAAGCAAATACAGAGCATATTGTTTGGTGGCTCTAAGATAATGAAGTTTCACAAGATTGCGTGATCAAATTCCTAAATCACCGCCATTCAGGAGAACATAGTTTTATATATACGTATCAAAAAAAAAAAAAAGCTCTGCGAGTTATTAGCGCCCTCAAGTGCATCTCGGTGTTATAATCAATGACATTGTGATATTGAATGAATTTTTTGAATACAACATTTCATTCCCACTGTTTCATTCACACTGATGCTGGTATATACTGTATGATCGGCTGTTTTTATACACCAGTCAGGTCCCGCATAAAAACCTAAGCTCTTAACATGATACAGTGTCTTGTATAAGTTTCCCTCTTTTGACAATTTCTTAGCGCTATATGTGGAATAAAACAGCCAGTATATTTACGTGCACACTAATATTCCAGTATTATTCTGAATATGACAATATTGAAAATTTAACAGCATATTCTGCTGGATATTCAGAATCTGGAATTTATTCCGAATTTGCATTTTCTGATTATGACGTGCGCGATATGCCCACATTATTAATGTTTTAAGAGTGTACTTTTTACACAACACATTTGGCATATGTGTCTCCTATTCTTCATTAGCCATATAACCAGCTTATTAGGAATATTGTCTTTTTTTTTTTTTGGAATAAGCTCAAAAACCAGTATATTTTGTGTATATATTGTATATATTTTGGAATACAGATTTCAGACATGTAATGATCATTTGGTTAAAAGTTAGAACTGATTTAGAGGTTTCACCGAAAACGGGGGTTGCAATCCTAACTTACAAATTTACAAATGATATTGCAACCTTTATAGATTTTCCCCCATTATAATATTTCATGTATTTCGTGTAGATTCATGACATATGATCCCACATAAGTCCAGTCCCAGTTTGCAAGACCACAAGATGTAGAAAGCCGTGTGGTGTATCCGTACCTGTCCTGCCTCGGGGAACGGTTCCAGTAACTCCACTCCGTCCGCATAGAGCTGCACGAGCCCCAGCAAGTCTCGAGTCCTGACCGCCTCATACAGGTCACCTTGCCTCGCCGTGGCCGTGCTCGCGGTGCGCCGGGCAAACCGATGCTCAACATATTTAGCATTGATGTACTCCTTCCTCTCAGTCCTGGAGGGAAATAAGCAATCTTACTGCATCTCGTCAGTTCTCCCACAGCACTATTATTAAATGTCACATTATCCTAATGGGAAGCAGAGAGCAAGTTGTACTCACATGTCACTGGATGGTGTAGGCTTTGAAGAGGGGCTCGGCAGATTCCCTTCCAGGATTTCATTAAAACTACTGTTTCCTATATTCTTGGCCAGCTGTCAAAAGATTAGAAATAGTTATAAAATGAATTCATAAATCTCAAAATAGCTAAATGGTATATTCTGATATTGTATTAACCACATCTTTGACTTTAACCTGTAATAAGTTTGTGAATTTCATACTGGGTCAAACTGGTATTTAGACATGAATAATAGTGAATATTCATTTTAAATAGTTCATCAGTCAAAACGGTAAAAATTAAACTGACTTCCAAAATGCAAGCAAGGAAAAAAAACCACACGTTTTCTGTACAGCTATTTTTTTCAGTGTGTGAAGTGCTTTAAAAATATTGCTATATTATTATATATATAATATATAACTTTATAACTCTAATAATAACTTTTCATTACAATGACAGATTCCTGCCTTTTTGCATAGTTTTGGATAAAACCTGTTTCCTCGTGTCTGTGACTGCACAAAGATGACATTTCGCCTCTTATAATGTTGTCAGAGAAATATAACCGCACATTAAAATGAGCCATCATTCACCTGGTGTAGCTTTAACTAATCAGATTAGATATCAGAGTGATGCCATGTGACAGCGTAGATAATCACAGAACGATCACAGACACACCACACACGCCTCACCAAGAGTTCAGATGTGCCTAGTTTATCCAGCTCCATGGACTGTATGCGTGAAATATGGACGCCCATCTCTCTGTGGATCCCTGAACACTCGATACACGTCAGGATGCCCAGATTAGTGGACAACCACTTAGGATCTGTATCACATACAGACAAGGAGAGAACACAGTAACTACATTAACATGCGCAAAATATTCCAGTTTTATTCCGAAAAAAGACAATATTCCTATTAAGCGGTTTACATGGTTAATGAAGATGAATAATCCATTAATATTCCTGTTTACATGCACACATCTCTATCCAATCCTGCAAATTTACACTACCGGTCAAAAGTTTGGGGTCACCTACTCTTTCTCATAGGTTTTTCTTTATTTTTTTGCTTTCTACGTTGTAAAACATTACTGAATACATCAAAACTATGAAGCAACACA
>JAQMYM010000001.1:17836850-17855257 GCA_030014255.1 Parauchenoglanis ngamensis
ATCCAGTCTCTTTTAAAGTAATAAAAATAAAGAAATAATTGAATTAGAAGGTGACCCCAAACTTTTGACCGGTAGTGCATGTCTGGTTGGTTTGTGTACAACACACAGAGCTGAGAGTAAACAGACAAGCGGCCAACTAGAGTAAAAACCTCAAATGAGACTCAAATGTGTTGCAAATGTGTTGTATACATGTCCAAATAACACATATCCAACACGTCTTAATCAGGAAACGCAAGACTTGGAAAAAGGGGCAAATAGGGAATATCGAAAAGGAATGTGCTGTTTACACGACCCCTATCAAATTCCAAACACTGTCATGTTCGGAATAATAGTGGAATATTAGTGTGCATGAAAACGTACTGAATTATGAGTAATGAGACGCAGTTAAGGCGAGGCACTGAAAATGCAGCAATGCTGTTCATATTAAATCCTGAAGGGGGCGCTGGACACCATTTTAAAAAGCAGACTAAACCAGTGAGGAGAAGAGCAGGAGCAGAAATTCGCTTTTTATAATCTTTGTTCTGCTTTAATGTAGAATATTACAGTTTCAAATAACTATCTTTAAGATCAGACATTTCTCACATATAGATAAACTGCTGACTTCATGTTCTGACAATTAAATACTAACACCCTTGACTAAACAGAAGGGTGAGACAGACGGACGAGCCACAGTTTTACATGGAAACTACGTGGCATATAATCCTAAAGTACGCCAAGTCAAGGAGCAGCGATTAGTACCAACATTACCATAAGCAAGAAGAAGCCCGAGAACCAATAACTCCATCATCTCAGCACATTAGTCAAGTTTCCACTGGTCTTGCTTGTGTTTTAGGAAGTTTTAACTGATGTCAGATGCGTGTTATGAACTTTGTTTCCTCACAGGACCAGGCTTGTCGCCCAGATGCGTGGTGTGACATAAACACACACACGCTCGGAGCGAAAGCAAAGATTCAGACTACAAACAAGAAACAGACCAAGCTAATGCTAGGCCCTAGGTTCATCTGTTCGCTGTTTTTATTATTATTTTGCTATGGCACCAACAATCAATCAGCAAAGAACAGTACTTTTTGGCTGCATGCTACATTACGATGCAGGAATGCCTACAAACGAAGAAGATTTTTAGCTATGTGCATTTATGTGATGCTCCTCAGTGCAAACACTCGCACCACAAAGGTGAGCTATATACAGCGCTCCGGTCTTAAATAAGTCTGGTTTTATATATCGGTAAGGGGTTTCTGTAGTAAAGACAAAGGAGTTAAACATAAAGCTATATTTTTCTCATTAGAGAGAAATATCGAGGCTGGTGATGAAATAGCTGCCACAAATGAAGTCATACCAGGAACTACCTTGTTATGTGGATGCTGCACAATATTAAACGTAACAAGCCGATAAAAAGCACAGCTTGTCGTTCAGTAATAAACAGGAATCGGCAAATCGCTGTGAAATAAAGCGCTACAGGATGTGTAGTCATCGGAAACTCATCAACTGCAGGGTGGGAACATTAACATGGGGCCAAATCGCACCACCGAGTCATTGATTATTTTCCAACAGCAGTACGTCTCCAAGTGTTCCGACGGGAATTGCTTCACTCCGATACATTTATATGAATATGTGGCGTTTATACGAATATATGATCGCGTGATCTGTGTAACCGTAGCAAATAGAGAGAGGTATCTGTTTGGGGCCGTGCGTCTGTTTTCTCTGCGCGATAAACAGTGACTCATTCAATCCTACGAGTCCAAACAGAGGAGTCCCACTCCAACTCAATCACACACTCCTGCATAAACACACACGCAGCTGTCTGACCTGGCGCGCCGCAGTCGCAGCACACCTCGTTGCCAGGCGTGCGTAGCACGTCCTCGATGATGGCTTTGGTCAGATCCTCCAGACTGTCATCCCCGGCACTCTGTTCGCCACGGAATGCCATGTTCAGAGCCTCCTCTTTACTGTTAGTCAGCACAGAGATCCAGCTGAAAAAAAACACACACACACACACACACATAACTGACATTAATACATGTTCCAAAAGCATGTGCACACATTGCACAGATAGACTTTAACACATCATAATCATGATCTCACTGCACACACACACACACACACACACACACACCTACACACACGGTGAGAGATCAGAGTACTCAGAAGCACACATACAGTAGTAATGGGACGCTCCTTCTGCCTAATTTCATAATTTGAATATCCATTAGAGTGCAACGAAAACCTCTTTAATGGGCCTAATCAAGTATTTCTCGAGGGATTGCTGATTATCCCAATCAACCAATCATGTGGCAGCAGCACAACGCATAAACTCCTGCAGATACAGGTCACAGAGCTTCGGTTAATGTTCATATCAAGCATCACAATGTGATTTCGGTCGGACTCAGTCGGAGTGGTGTGAGTAATGCACAAACTGCCGATCTCCTGGGATTTCTACACTCGTGAGCAGCAGCTCTGGCAGCAGAAATGTCTTGTTGATCTGGTGATGCTGGACATCGCCAGGTCTTTTTTTCCAGTCTGGACAGTTTCTTTGACTCTGTGCCCATGATAGCCTCAGATTGTTCTTCTTGGCAAGAACGAGTGGAAGTCGACGTGGTCTTCTGCTTTTGTAGCCCATCTACCTTTGTGCATTTTGATTTGCTTTTCTGCTCACCATGGTTGTAAAGAGTGCTTATGTAAAGCGTTAGGTCCAACCAGTCTGGCCATGCTCCCCTGACCTCTCATAACAAGTTAACAAGTTGTTTCTGCCTGCAGAATTATATCTTCTGCATGGATTTCATTTAAGAGTGGAAAGAGGTTCATTTTAGACCCAGACAGAGACACTTCTGTACACAATCCCACTGATACATCATCATGTACCGTACCTACTGAACCACCCACAATTCCCATAAATACACATTGAAACCATTGTCGAGTATGCTCATACCCATCAGAACATATACACACACACACACACACACACACACACACACACACACACACACACACACTTACATCACAAATTCCTGCTCATCCTCTGCCTGGAAATGATATGTGCGATTATCTGCAGAGACAGGTTGAGAGAGAGAAATGCATTACATTGACTGCACTTTAGCTCTTTTCCACACCACTTAGTCCACATACAATAGACTTTCACACTTGTGTATGTGTGTGTGTGTGTGTGTGTGTGTGTATACTCACGGGAGATCAGGTCGAAGCACTTCTTATCCTCCCCTGGTTTAACCTGACAGGTCAGCAGGTTAAGTCTAACTGGCTGTCGGTTGGACTGGAGAGGAAAATACACTTACTCAGATTTATCAGCAACATTCCAGCACGTAGCACAAACGCGCAAGCAAAAAACATCAGACAAGCCACGCAACCAGTTTCAACTGTACGAGCATTTGAATGAAAATGTCTAGTTAAATATCATAGCAGGGTAACTGATGTGTTTCCAGCTTGGAGTCTCGGACTCTTTTCCCGTTGTGTTTGTTATAATGTGATGTCATACATAGTCCAATCACAGCTTTCAGAAAACTATTTAAAAAAACTGTCCAACTGGTAGTTAGGTTTTTAAACTTTAAAGGGGCCAGCCCAGCCTTCCCAGAAGCCACTACGCTAAGTAGCGAGTCTTTATTTTCAATACCAGAGATATCCCACTGTGTCATGTTTGTAAATCGATCCGCAACGACATCCTAGGCCATAGATCATACAGCGTAAATTAAAGATATTTTGTCAAAGTAATTATATTTTAAATAATATGGTTATGGTAATTCTGTAAGCAAACAAAACCAACGAAAAGGATTCTGGGAAGAGTGAGCGGACATCAAAATGCAGCAAAGTACACGATTATAGCAGACGCTGCACTCCTACATCATTACAGCTGATTTCACTGTGTGTTACAGGCCCCCTGCTGCCACCCTGCTCAAAAAACATTCCTACACCAGGCACCACACAGCAGGAAGTAACACACACACACACACACACGCACAGTCTGTGTCGATACTTCTAAACACATGGAGCGAAAACTGTGCGCAGAAACTCTACACTGTCCATTTGGATTTGTCCTCGTCTAGTGGTGCATGAGCTGCAGTACCTGCCCTACTTTGTCTCACAATGTACTTATAAAAAAAAAAGCATGCTTAAGTGCCTCCTCTGGGGAGCTAAAACCGGACTCGGACAGGAAAAGAGCACTCACCGTGGCATGAGAAATGGTCAGGATGCCACCCTTCACTGAACACTTCCTCCTCTGCCACACCTTTCGCAGCCTGCATGACCAAAACCAAAACAGCCTCATTTATCGTTTACAAGTTACCTCATGTCATAAACATTAGCACACCTTTTGAGCTAACAGAGCACCATATCCATCTATAATTCGGGGTACATGTTTGGACGTGCCCGATTTAGCTAGAGAGGACTCACTGGATTACTGGCATAGGAGCCGAAAACTGCAGCACTGCAGAAAACAAATCACTGCCTATTTCAGTGTCCAGCTGTAAACCTTTTAACAAGAATGAGTCACGTTTGTTATCTATGTTGTTTATTTACGCCTCCTCTCACCTTAACTCTTCAGTGACCATGTGACAATTTTCTATTTGTTGGCTTCATTGCAATTAGCCTAGTAAATGAAGCCTTAAGAAATGTGTAATATACAAGTGTTATATATCGTTTTTTTTCAGCACATCCTGGAGAATATGACGAGATAGTCAATTTTTAACTTTTCATAACTATTTCAATAAAGTAAACCCAAACTGAACAACAATTAGTAATTCCAATTTAGTTTGCTGAAGTTTTTTTGTTGGCAAACCCACAGACTGATTAAAAAAAAAAAAAATTTACCTTCATATTATAAATTCGCTGGTACCATAATTTGGTAAATAGGGAAATGAAGTTTTCCAAATAGGAAAGTGAACTTTTTTACGTTGTTAAATTCATTATATCTTCGTTTTTATATGAAGTATCAGGACCAAACAAAGTTCTAGCTGACGACTGAAGTCAGCACTTTAAACTCACACTGAGAAAAGTGGTCAAAAAATCCCTGGGGAGCTGATTGGGCCGTTTAAATTGTCACGTGCTAAGTGGCACACTGGTGTGCCGGCCGTCTCCAAACGGTTAATGGATTGTGTTGTAGCACAGCAGTTAAACTCCTACTTGCATAGTAATCAAATGCCTGAAATTTTTCAGGCTTTTGGCCTCATCAGAGTTGTCTCTTCTTTCATTACTGCTGTCTGTGCAGCTTTTTATAGCATAGATAACATTCTACTTGACAGACTAGAAAACGTTGGTAAATACACTATCCTGGCCAACCATTATTTGTTTGTCAATGGTTACTTCTCTATACATACAAAAGTGAAGTTTGGTGTCCCAGAAAGCTCTGTTCTAGAACTACTGCATTTTTATTCCCAAATATTGTATATCTGGGTACAATTATTCATAAAGATTGTATTAGATTCCACTGCTATGCTGATGGCAAACTTACTTGTATTTATTAATTCTGATAGGATGGAAGGACACCTACTAGGGCCCAAGGCAGCTAGACCTAACTTACTGATTATGGAGTAATCTGGATGACCTCTCGGTTGCATCAAATTCTGAAGTGAAGGACTTTTTACAGGATGAAGAAAAACAAATTCATGCTTCTTTCATTCATGCTTTATGTTGGACTATTGTAATACTGTGCTTTTGGGATGTTCTGGGAGGTGCATAATCTTCCATTTATTCTAATCAACTCCATGAAATAATCTTATAATATTAAGGTTGTGAAATACTAATAACATCCAGAAAACCTAAGTGACTGAGTGGCTATTTGTTTATTATGTTCCACCATTTCTGTTTTAATTAAAAGATGCAGGCTCTTTATCAGTACCTAGAATAATGAAGACTACAGCAGGGACAGAACCTGCTTTTCTTACAAAGTCTCCCCATCTTTAAAAACCAAGAATAAAATCTAGAATAGCCTTCCAGATGTTGGGGACTTGGACAAAATTGCTCAATTTTTAATTATTTGATTAGTCAGGCATTTTGTTAAATAGCTAGGTAAAGATGTAGATCTGTGAGGCTCTAGGACATCATCACTCAGCTGTTTTGCTGGTGGTGTGGTGTGAAGCTTTTATGTCCCAGGGTGCCCTCAAGCCTCCGTCACTTTCAGGACCTCTCTTTCAGAGTCCCTTTTAGAGTCCTTGCTTGCACTCTGATTACAATTCCCAACCTTTTAATCCACTGTAAGATAGGAATATAGCAATTAATCTGTTCTCGCCTGCTTTTTTTGAGCTCCATATGCACTGCTGCTACTTGATAGGATGCTGGCGTCTGACATACCTCTACTGTTGTGGCTCGCTCTGGACCATTTCGTACCGTTTCATCCCAATGCTATACTTTGGTTTGAAGCTTTCTGCACTTGGGCCTCACCATCTGCTGTCTGTGGGGACTCCCACATGGATACAGTGTCACTCATAGATACACAGTCAGAGTTTGGGATCCAAATTTCTTCCTCATGTCATCTCAGTGAGATTTTCCATGCAACTTTCACCTCTGGCTTGCTAATTAAGGCTCTACACTTACAGTATATCTTTGTGACACTGTGTATTGTGAAATGCACTTTACAAACAAAATAATATTCAATTAAATTTGGACTTGTTTAATGGGGTTATGAGTTTTACACAAAATATACACATTTCCTGAATCCACTGTTGGCAATTTATTATCAGAGGTCTCTGTTCAAGCATTTCTTCTGTGTCCAACCCAACCTGCTTGTCCAACTTAGTCATCACTTACTTTCACGGTGCTGATAAATACAATATATTCAACATTGAGAGGTTTGCTGTCTTTCTGCTACTTATAGTTTTTGCATTTGTGTTCCTCATTTTGGTTTGTATGACTGCCATGACATTTGTGAACTTGAACATGAATGCTTTCCATTCCCAGTAAGGTACAAAAGCATTGTCACCACAGCACATAGACAAAATAGGAATTAAATAACAAATTATATGAATTATATGACAAAAGCTTACTGAAAATTATTCCAAACAAAAATAACAAAACAAGATATAAAATATATTTTAAAGTGTGCCAGATTTTGTAATAATGTTCCTTTTGCACTCTGCAAAAGTCTTGAGCTCCCCTCACCCCTCATTTTTTTTTTATTTTGCTAGGAAAATGGACAACAGGTACAGTGATTTATTGCAACATGTGCAAACATACATGTAAATACAGTATATAATACAAAGAGAATTTGTATAATTATAACGACCTTTAAAGTTAATATTTGGTATGGCCACCATTATTCTTCACAGCCTGAACTCTCTTAGGCAAGCTTTCCAGCAATTTTTAAGTAGTCTTCAGGAATAGTTCTCCAGGCTTCTTGAATTGATCCATTGTGTTTCTTTCTATCATCATATGCAGGGAGCCTGGAGAAGACTCAAGACTATATTAAAAAATAAAAAAAGTCTGGCTCTTTGGAAGCAAAATATAAAGATATGAGGGGTAACTCAAGACCTTTACACAGTACTGCTTATTGAAGCAGTATGGGGTCATCTTGCCAGAGAACAGAATAAAAGGCAGCCAATGTTCAAAGAAGTGTGTTGGAAAATACTTCAAGAAGTCATCCAAAATCTCCTCCAAAATGCTGCTGCTAGGCTTTTAACAGGATCTAACAGACGGTCACACATTACACCTATTTTAACCTCATTGTATTGGTTTCCCATTAATTTTAGAATCCATTTCAGTGCTCTCTTTTAGAGTTTACATGGTCAAGCTCATTTTAATTATCACTGACTCTCTGCATCCCCACATCACAAGCCAAGCCCGCCACCCTGGGTCTACTTACTGTACCTCGAACACATTTTAAAACTCAGGGAGATCGTGCTTTCCAGTTAGCAGCCCCTAAGCTTTGGAATAGTTTTCCTTTAAGCTTGAGGTCTTTAGACTCTGTGGACTCTTTTAAAAAAACAGCTAAAAACTCATTTGTTCGTACTGGCTTTTTAATAAGTTGTGTCCTATATTTGTTCCTCCTTATATATTTTTAACTGGTGTCTTAACTTTGTTTTATTAATTAATTGAAATGATTGTTTTATTGATTTTATTTCCCCTTGTATATTTATTTGATGTCTTATTTTTGTTTTTATTTCTATTTTTATGTATTGATTTAATTTCCTTGATTCTTTTTGTATATCTTGTTTTGCATTTTTCATTTTTGTATATCTTAGCTGGTGTCTTATTATTTTCAACTGATGTACTGATTTTAATTTATTGATTGTGAAGCACTTTGTGACAGGTGTCTGTAAAAGGTGCTATATAAATAAACTTTGCTGTGCTTTGCTTACTGTATGTACTGTAAAAGTAACAGCAGTTTTGTAAGTAAATATCTCTGCTGACAAAAAAAAAAATCTATTTCCAGCTTGAAATTTATGGCTATATCTGAAAGCATGGCCAATGTTAAGAGGATCAAGAATCCTAACCTTAGGGTCTCAGTGAAAGCTCTCTGTTCAACCTCCTTTCATCCCTCTCTTCTATCCTGCCCCCAGAACACTCCATCTCCTGCCTCTCTCTCTAGGTGTGCCAGATTGTGACTAGATTCACTGTGTGTGTGCATGTTTTTTATGACTTGTGATAAATGTTCTACTCTGTTCTCTCACTATGGGGCACATGGGTACATTGACCTGCAGCAAAACAAATACATTCACAAATTGATTTGGCCAGCAGATGCTGAACTCTTGGCTGAGATGCGGTGGTGTCTCTTTGCCTGTTGCCTCACTTGACAACATCCAAGCTTAAGGGCTTAGCAAGTGTCGAAACATGCTGCTCCATTCAAAACACCTCACCCTCAAACAACCTCACCATATTCCCTGGTATTTTATGAAATCACTATACCAAACTAGTAAATTTATTGTGTATTACGTACTAACTAACACCAGGAACAATGTTCCAGTGCTGCATACACACATACTTTTTAATAAAACCCACCTCAAAAATATGTGATATGCAGATTAGCAAATATCAAAGAAAATTCCCCTGTCTTGTGTGCTTATTCCACATGGGGAGGGTTACCAATGGGAGTGCAGCAGGCAAATTAGAATGTGGTTGAAAAAGGGATGATGAAAGGGCTACTGTAGTCTAATCTTTGAAGGAAACCAATCCAAGGGAGGAGAAGTGGGCATAGGGAGTTATAAGAGGGAGGAGATGAGAGAAAATGTGATTGTTAATGGAGGTGTGGGAGCAATTGATCTTTGCCATTTTTTTGGCGGCCAGAGAAACACAAGTGAGTCCTGTGGCTTGGTGATAAGGAAAAGTGCCACAAAGTGCTGCAAAGTGCTGCAAAATGCTGTGAATCAGGCTGGTGGCTTGGGGAAACAGAGATGGATCAGTTTGCTGCAAATATGTACACTGACCATGTGAAGAAAGAGATCTTTTTATCATTTGTCCTTAAAGTTGTGCATTAAAGCAGATGCCAAAAGCTTTATTTTGATGTTCACATTTGGAAAGCATTTAGCCTGGAGTGGTGTCTATGAGTAGGCTCTGCTTTGATCATACTTTGGACTGGAAGCTTTCAAGACATGCTGTAACAGGATTTCTCCTACAGTGATCAGCCTGAGATGATTGGGCTAAGTGTTTCACAGTAACGCTAAATTACACTATTAAAGGAGCAGATTCAGGGTAGCCAAGTTTCTCTTCCTGTTTAGTAGCTGCCCCCTGAGGACAGGGACTCTAAAATAGCACTTTAGGCTAATGTTTACACTTTTAACACTGATTTTTGTTTTTAAAACTAGGGCCTGCTTGTTGAGACTTGCTCAGTATCCTGTTTATTAGAATAGAAATGGAATAATGTTTAAGAGAAACAAACAAACAAACAAACAACAACAACAATAAAAACACATGGAGAAAGTGTCAGAAGGATTTCATTCTTATAACTACTACCTGTTAGGGGTATGACGCAAATAAACTTTATCTGCTTAGTGCAAATATTCATATCTGTAGCTGTTTTTGGATTAAAACCAGTAGTCAACTTAGCTAAAACTGGAAGTAGGTGAAGCAGCCTCATTTGAGCTTATAACTGGTCCCAACTAGAGATGTATATGGGATATGCATGTAATGATGTATCATGCGACAATAAATCATTTTACAAATTTATGATGATTCAAATGGAGAAAACCCCAATTGTTATCAGGCTGTGTAGTCTCATAGTTTTTCCTAGCTGTAATTTCATTGTTTGGACAGCAGAGGGCACAGTAATATACAATAGAGGGAATGCTTATGACATCACCATAGGCAGAAGTAACAAAGCTCGAATGCTAAGAACGAACAAAATGCATAGCTAAAATGGGAAAGAGCTTTTGTGCAATTGGCTGTACAAATAGATTCAACAAGAAATCAGAGCTATCTTTTTACAGACTGTCAAAAGCAAAAGAAGAGAAGAAAATAGAGATTGTTGATTTAAGCTGATGACAGCCTTCACAAATGTTCATAAATGTTTATTAAGAAAAGGCCTATTTGTTTTTAACTTTTTTTCATTTTTAATAAAAGGAATATTTTAGTTAATAGCTTTGTATTTTTTAATTTTAGCTAATATTTTTTATTCTAAGCTTTATGAATGTTTGTAAAAATTTATTGGTTATTAAGAAAATTAAACAAAGCTTTTTTTTATTCAACAAAAAGGAGTATGTAAGTCAATGAATAGGAAATTAAAAATTCAATTTTTTTAATAATACAGAAATAGAAATACCATTGGAAAATCGAATTGTTAACCCAATATTGTAAATTGACCTGAATCATGAATTGGTTTTATTTGCTTTAATTAATGCCAAAATATAAACTAGTATCCTAATTTAAAACACTGCAACACTGATCACGCAACTGCTAAGTATCAGTGAATGAATTCTATAAATTTACATGAACATGGTCTTTGTTTGTCCTATTAGCTTCATATCTGATCATTTACTTGTGCCTGCATGAAAGTAAAAAGTTCACAGTCCCATTATTTATTTTGGTGCATGCTGGAATTCCAGTCCTAATGCACACCTCTGCGTTCAGATTCTCAACTCTGTGAAACATTCTGGTTAAAAAAAATAAAAACAAAAAACAAATAGTGACCTTCCTAGTTGTGTGTATATACTGTAATGTGTGTGTGTCTGTTTAGAACACATTATCTGTTCATTCAGAATAATGAATTTGTATATGCATAATATAAATTATGAACTCTCATACGACAATTTATTACTGCTTGACAATTTGGTTTTGGCTTTGCTCGTTATTTTTTTCTCCCAGTTTGTATGTACTGCTTTGTTTGTCCTTTGTTTGTGTGAATTCTTTGTCCTTTTTTTGTTACTCTCTGTTCTGAGTTTCCATGCCAGTCATTGTACTGCTTTTATTGCAAGATTGTAGATTATCTTTATAACCACCTTGTCTGTCTTTTTATTTGAATGCCTGTGTTCATACTAACGCCAAATAATAGATTAGCCCACAGAAAGTTCACTTGGACTTACATGAAATTACATATACTGTAATTTGCATTGTTTTCAAATTCTACAGTATATTTTTTAATATACTGAATCATGTCATGTGTACACCACAGCAAGAGTCCCTAAATGTGTCAGTCATGGCTGTGGTTAATTATACTGTGAACTGGATCTTCTACCTGGTGCTTTGTAGTAGCCAACATCCTCCTCACTGTAAGGTAGCAGGTAGACTTCTCCCTCTTTCCATAGCAAGGAGGCTTCATGATGTCCTGAGAACTCACCAAGCCAGCCATCAGTGTCTTAGAAACATACACATACATGAATGTTTAAGGCTATTTCCACAGCTAGTTTGTTTGTTGTACCACAGTCCTTCTTTTGAGATATTGCATCTTTTTCACTTGGCTCAGTTTATTTCATATTGCAGCGATTTGCACACCTGGGCGATTTGCAAAATTGTTTGCACACCTGGCTGCTCCTTGATTGGGTAGAAATTTTATAGATTGTGCTTTGATGGACATATCTCATTGGTTCTCATAAAGTTTGTTTTTATCTCTACAGGTCATGCAAGTGCATTTTATTAAGGAAAAGCTATAAATGCTATAGTTGTTAACTACCAATATTACCTATAGTTTATGGTTGATAATAATTTATGAGATTTATTGAGCTATTTTAGACCCATTTTTATTGTCCTTTGAGATGATTAAATATTCTTTAAAATGTGTTTAAACTACTTAAAGAAAACAAATGTGTGTGCATTGACAAGCAAAAAAAAAACACTATTTGTCAATGGGGAGAGGTGGTCTTTGTTTGCATGGGCTACCACAGTCCGTTCAGAGGTTATTAGAGACGATAACCCTAACCATAAAGGTAAAAAATGAAACAGCACTGCAATGATTTTCAAGAGCATGATTGATTGGTGAGGAGTTTGTATGTTTTGATTGCCACTTCTTACTGAGGTTGTTTCACCTGGATAGGTCATGCAAGCACAGCTGAGTTCAGGTGGAGTGTTTACCTGTCAAAATGGGCCAAAATAAAGCATTTCAACAGGACTGCACCAAGATAGGCAGGAAAGTGACCTGATTTTGTTGCACTAAGTGCTCAGTACTCTTCATGTCATTTTGGTGTCTTCTTACCAGTAACAAGCAGAACCATGGTTTCCTTGGATCAGTCCCAAGATCTCAAACTTTTAAGGACTAGGGTTCTGTAGTTTGGTGCAGGTAAAAGTCTTAAAAAAAATTAACAGAGCTAGGTGTGAAAACAGTCCCATAATTGTATTATGATAATGTATATGTTGGTACTTGGTACTTCTCAATCTTTTCATTCTCCTTCTTCCTGATGTCACTGTCACCTTGGATTGCCACATCTATCACTACTGCTGTTTACTGCTCCTTATCAACCACCACTATGTCTGGTGGTTGGGCAGTAGCTGCTTATCTGTCTGGAACTTGAAGCCCCACAGGATCTTAGCTCTGTTGTTCTCAACCACCTTCATTGGTGTCTCCCATCAAGACTTGGGAACTTCTAGCCCATGCTTGGCACACATGATTCTGTATACTATATCTGCCACTTGGTTATGCCTTTCAGTATATGCTGTCAAAACTTGCATCCTGCACCCAGGTACTATGTGCGGGACTGTCTCAGGGGTATCTTTGCACAGCCTGCACCTTGGGTTATGTCTGCTCTGGTAAACCCTTGTCTCTACAGATCTGGTGCTTAGGGTCTGTTCTTGTGCTGCCATGATCAGAGCCTCTGTGAGCCTCCAACTGCTTCCTTTATCTGCTGGTGGTATATTCCAGGGAGCTGCTTGGTCTTCCATGATGCTTTCTCTTCCTCCTCTTCTGCTGCCTGAGTCACTCTTTCATCAGTTCATCCTGGGGGGCCATCTTCTTTATGTTTTCATGGATATTCCTTGTTTTATTCTGGATGGTGGCTCTGACACTCACTAATCCTTGCCCCCGTTCTATCCATTGTTCATAGAGTCTCAGGGAGCTGGACTTTGGGTGGACCCCTCCATGCATCCTAAGGAGTTTTTGTGTCCTGACATCAGTGGCATCTATTTCCTCCTGTGGCCAGCTCAGTATTCCAGCCGGGAATCTGTTGGTTGGTAGGGCATACATGTTGATGGATTGATTTTATTCCTACATTTGAGCTGGCTTCTGAGCACCTGTCTGACCCTCTGGAGATATTTGGCTGTGGCTGGTCTCTCGTAACCTCATCCTGTTGCCCATTGCCTGTAGGATACCAAGGTACTTGTAGCTGTCCTGTATATCAGCTGTTTTGCCCTCTGGTACCTCCACTCCCTCAGTCCTGATCATCTTTCCTCTCTTAGCCACCATGCGTCCACATTTATCCAGTCCGAATGATATCCTGATGTTGTTGCTGTAGATTCTGGTGAAGTGGATCAGTCAGTCAATGTTTCATTCACTCTTAGCATGCAGCTTGATGTCATCCATGTACAGGAGGCGGCTGATGGTTACTCCACTTCTGAACTTGTATCCATATCCACTCTTTGTGATGATGTGGCTGAGGGGGTTCAGGTCTATGAAGAAAAGCAGCGGGGACACATACGCATATACCGCACTTTATGGCGACTTGTGCGATGGCCTTGGAGTTAGCTTCAGGTGTTGTCTTTCACAGCCGTATTGAGTTCTTGATGAAGCTTATCATGCCTCTTAGTTCCAGTGAAGGGAAATTGTAATGTTACTGCATACAATGACATTTTGTACAATTTCAAATTGTACAATTTTTACAAAAAAAGTTTGTAATATTTGTGGCAACAGCTTGGAGAAGAACCACATATGGGTGTGATGCTCTGTGTATATGGTTACAAACCTATGGTCATATATAGTGTACATCGTCATTTAAAACATTTAGCCATGCATGATGGAAAGTCACTTGTCATCATACTGGTTGGTTATCAAGATATAAATTCTGTTTTATATCTATTTAAATAGTGGAATGCATTTACAAATACAGGATAAGAGTCCATTAGACTACATAAGAATACATTATTAAGATGATTAATCATGCAATAAGATTAAGGTTTGACTTAATTATTCATCATTATATATCAGTACATAATATAATAGCCTAACTTCTCAAAGCAGATTTTGCCTAATTGATTACCCTCAAGGAAGTTGGAGGTAATGTTGAAGGACACATGTTGATTGGAGGATGAACATGCTAGTGAGTGACCAAAGCAGAAGCACATCTGACAGCCATGTGGATTCTCTGGTTGCAGGTTGAAAGAGCCAGGTTTGCACCTACGTGCGCGCACACACACACACACACACACACACACACACATACACATACACCATCACATCAAATGCTGCAAAAATAGATGTTTGTCCACTACCAATGACTATTTATTTAGTATATAAACAAACAAATGAATGATGAACAAACAAATACATTTTTATTCACATATTTTAATATATACATAATTTAAAATGTATATATTGTGTGTGCACACTATTTGCTTGATGCCATATATAGGGTAGGTGAGTAAAAATACGCCACACATATCCCTAAACATAAAAATAGTTTTACTTGTATCTGAAAATGATGCTTTCTTGTTTAGCATTGTTGCCTGAATTAGTGTTCATTAGCTAAAGAAATAAACAGTTGACGGTAAATCAGACTTTATTATTGCACTGTACATTCACTCTCTTAGCATGTTTGCGTTGTGGCTGTGTGTAAAGGTCACCTGTCACATGAGTGTCCTTCTACATTAGATTTGCAGTGGCACCTTCCATCTCCAGCTGAGCACACGCCTACGCTGCCTCTTTCATCACACTCACACAGTCTACAAACAAACACAAAAAAACAACCCAAATAAAGGCTTGCACTATACACTATCTCCTAACATGCTGCCCAGATATGGTATCAGAATCATACACATGCACAAATACTGAATTGCGTGTACTGTTCAGTGGTACAGATTCTCACATCTAATAATACAATTTTCACACAAGTTTTCCCCCCACACCAAATAGGGAGCATAGTCCATCAGTCTTACTACCCCTATGCTGGTTTGGCCATCAAAAATCTCATTAAAATCATTAAAAAAAAATTGTACATGCATGAATTTGTGACAGGTGGTTGCAAATTGAATTTTGAGTTTCAGTGCTTAAGTGAATAAATTTCAACAAAAGGAGGTGAAGAGGTATAATAATAGGAATATTTATACCATTATCTATTTAACTGGCCCCTCCATTATCAGAAAATAGTATTTAAGTGTTCTTAATTATTATACTTACTTCTTTACTAACTATATGCAATCATGTTCAGTTTACTTTTACATTTCAGGTATATTTATTTATTTGTTTGGTTTATCTTATTTATTTATCTTATTTATTTATTAATACTGTACTGAATGCTGAGCTGGATTTAATTTTGTCAAACTTTACTGCTGGATTTAAGGGTATTAAAGGTGCTCAGTATATAAATAATATTAAAAACCTATCATATGTATGTAGTGCCTTTTGAGCCATCATGTGTGAGTGTAGTGTCACTCAAACAAAGCCTTCTGATTATCATTTTAATCTAGCATCTGTGTTTTAATGAGCTCTCTATTACTTATAATTCAATTATCACATGCATGCTGCCTCTCTCTCCCTCTCTCTCTCTCTCGCTCTCTCTCTCTCTCTCAATTCTCCCAGCCTGGTTTACCTTTTCTCTCTGCATTCTCCTCTCCCTCTTTCAGCCTCTCTCTCCTCTCTTCTATTCGTCAATTTTGGTCTATTCTGCTCTGCTCCACCGAACCAGCTAATTCACACCGCAGCATACTGACTCACATGGGCCACAAGGGAGGAAGAGAAAGAGAGAGACAGAGTGAGCGAGAGAGTGAGAGCGAGAGAGAGAGATAGAGAGAGAGCATGGCTGCTCGTATTTAATTTTCTTGATGTGTTTCACTATATTTTTATATTTGAGCATGCATTGTAGTATTCTCGATTTGTGTCTTTATAGCCAAAAATGCAAAACACTACTATTGAAAAAAGTGAACACTTCTGCTTATGCTATTTTAAAATGGTAATGAAGATATTAACACATGGATTTATTCAATGACCAAAACATGCTAAAGCTATTTACTATTCATAAGACTATTTAAATTGGTAAAAGTATTCGTGCTGAAGCTTTGCACACTCTTGGCATACTTCTCACCCACCTTCCTGAGGGAATTTCACCCAGAAGCCTTCCCAAATAAGCAGAGCTCCTCACTGTTCCTTATAAGTTTTAAATGAAAACTATTTGTTTTGGAAAACAATTTCTTCTTCATTTTCATTTCTACTTCTATGTGGGGTCAATGTGGACAGGTTGGGTGAGGCTGGGTACACACCCTGGACAGGTCACCACAGGGTTAACACAGTGAGACATTCACACCTGTGAGCAAATATCTGCAGAACCCAGAACACCCACACAGGCATGGGGAGAACATGTACAACTCCACATAGATATACCCCCGGCAGGTTCGAACCCAGAACCTTCTTGCTCTGATGCAAACAGTGCTAAACACTGCATCACCATGCTATGAGAAAAGCAATTTAATTTTAGGCAAAATAAATATTTTAATTTATTTTTAATTAAATATTTACACTTGGTCTTGGAAATAACACATAGAGAAAGTAATATATGTATTAGCCTATCCATTGACTTATTTCCATGGTATGTGGCAATTGACTTTCACTGATTCATTGACTCATTCATTTTCCTTCCACTTTTCCTGGTATCAACAGGCTGAGAAGGTCAGCCCAGATATCTTTATCCTTGGCCACACATTCCAGCTCTTTCCATGGGATCCCCAGACATTCGTAAACCAACTATGAGATTTAATCTCTCCAGCAGGTCCTCAGTCTGCCCCGGGGTCTCCGACCAGTGGGACGTGTTTTATACAGCTCTAGCTGGAGTCAACCTGGGGGCATCATTGTAAGACCCTGAAGCAATCAGCTTTCAGTCTCTTCCAATCCTTTCTTTCACAGTGTGTGACATGTCTCTGGACTCCTTCATTCTTGCTGTCTAGACATTCTTTTACATGTTTCGTCTGTCTTTAATTCTGTCATGAACTCCCCCCTCAGCATGCAGTATGGTTAGTAGCATGGCATGTGTGTTTATTTCTGCATGTACCAAATGCCTTTCTTTTTGTTTTGGCCCTGTCTCCATGTCTGCCTTGTTATTGCTTTGTTCCTCTAGTGTGTGCATCTGCTCTGGGTTAGTGAAGTTTCATTGCATTGCATTATAGTTCATGTTCTGGTATTTGACCTGACAATTTGGATATGCCTGTGATAACTGTCACTGCCTGTACATTGAGTCCTGGTATGCTTCCTGACCATCATTCCTGGACTCCATATAATAACTATGGGTATAGATGCTTCCATAATAAATCCACTTTGATTATCAACAACCAAGATTAGTCTTCATATATAATTTTAGTCATGAGAATTGGATCTTCTGGTGTGTTTACTAACTGTGATTTTAGCACAGTTAAATGTGCAATTTCATTAGAAATTGACTGGATGTCAAAAACACATTTAAAAAAGCCAAACACAATGCTGGGTAAGAGGAAAACTGGGAAATATTTCATGGTATTTGAGATTTTGAATGAGTTCTAAAGAACAAAATGAAATGTAAGCGAGTAAAAGTATTCAATTTCAATATGGTTAATACTAAAAATAAGAATGAGGAAATGCCTCGTGTAGTGTACTTCCATTAGAGGGTTTGGCTAAACGTGACCATAGATGTTAAACACGGGTAATAGAGTAGCATTGGCTTATTAGAAGTGTACCTGCAGCCCCCTGGTCCGAGGGAGTGGAAGCCAGGTCTGCAGATGTCACACTTTACCCCCATCACAGTTGGCCTGCAGAGACACATGCCTTCCTCATCACACTGCAGACTCACAGAGCCTAGAAAAAAGGATAGAGAGAGAGAGAGAGAGAGAGAGAGAGAGAGAGAAATATCTGTGTTAATAATAAAGTTACTCAC
>JAQMYM010000001.1:17869713-17892539 GCA_030014255.1 Parauchenoglanis ngamensis
GTACCCCGCCTCTCGCCCCAAGATGCTGGGATTGGCTCCAGCTTCCCCGCGACCCAGACGGATAAAGCGGTGTAGATGATGGATGGATGGATGGAATTTATTTAGTTTCATTTTATTGCATTAAATGCAGAACGTTACCTGTTAACCTGCCAACAAAAAAGTTAATAAAGATCTTATTATGTGTATTGGGCATAATTTTTTACACAAGTTGATTTGTTACAGCTGCTAGGAAAAATAAATAAATAAAATAAATAAATAAAAACCTACATTGAGGTTTTCATTTTACAACCCACCAATTGTCCTCATACTTTTATGTCATACATTTATACCGTGTTTTCTCACATGAACTCTACCTATATCAGATGTTAGCCTTTAATAATGTGTTGCAGATCCCTCAACAAGAAGTCAAAGTCTGGAAGCGTAGTGTCTGGTGAGAGTTAAACATATTGGACGATTAAGGCAAACCTAAAGTGTCCTCCTCAGCTGATCTGAGGTCAGATTATTAATGTGCCCCACAGTGTATTACACTCTGCCACCATATTGAGATCCATATTGAGTTTAACAAACTGGAGATTGGCTATGTTAGAGGTTTAAAAAAAAAACCTAAAACCTCCCTAAGTCCTCATAGCTAGTTAGTGCCATTATATGCAAGTCTCTTATGTGCAATAACAATGAAAATAAACTAATAAAAGAACTTAGGGAGCCAGCTGAAAGAATAAAGTATTACAGCGCAATAGGGGGAAACTCACATTATAGAGATCAGCTGCTAGCTTCTCAATATATTGCTTCATCTTGTCAGCAGTTTTCAGGCCGTCCTGGAAAAAGCTTAAACAAATAAGGTCAGGTTAGGACAGGAGACTTTTCTGCTATAATCGTGTGTTTCAGCCTGACAAGAAACAGGCCCGACTAAACATCAAGCTGACTTCAGAAGAGTCCCTGACTTCACAGTGTGCATCATGAAACAAAAGCCACACACAACTATACTTACTTGCATTGTGCATGATAATACTTAATGAGGTTCTGCAAGAGGTCCACTCCCTTCTTAGTCTTTATCTCATTCACTTTTATCAGGTACTGTTCAAAACAAAAGAGGAAACAGTCAAAACCACATGTGCAATGAAACTCCACATGATGAGCTATTTCCCTAATATCAGGGCTGTTTATTAGGAACCTCCAAGTAAGACTAGGCAATATGGCTATATCATGTCATGAACTGTCACAATACACTTTTTTGAGGTATTGCAGGCATCTTGATATCATTTTCTAACGTTTATGGGTTTTTTTATACCTAACACTCAGGATTGGAAGTGGCTGATTAAATGTAGTTCAAGTTTTTATTCCTCACATACATGTTATGACAATGGCAGTGAAATGTTCCATTTGTGCAAGAATATACATACACAGCGCAAAAAAATAAAAAATAGGAGGCATTAAATAAAAGTATCATTGCCGTGTTTTTCACAGGTTTACGCTGGCAGTTTGTTAGCAAGTCTATAAGTAGGCAGATATTCTGCTTCACAGGCATATTTTCAATCATCAGATGATTTAAAATAAAGTTGTTCTGTCCTGCACAAAGTACCACAACCATTTATGCCTAAAACAGACCTTCCTGTTTCAGTGAATATAGTAGATTTCCTATAAACCTTGACTTTCAGATTATGATTATGAAACACTGCTCATCCCAGGACAGCCATTCATAATACAATCATACCAAATATTTGATATCCTTTCAACACATTCAGTACTATTTACTGAACGATTCTATGACTCTCTCTATTCTGATATTGAACATCCCACAATGAGCCTGGTTCCTTTCAAGGTTTCTTCCTCAATTCATCTCAGGGACTTCCTGTTGCTTGCTCATTAGGACCCATTAGGACTAAAATCTATATCTAGATCAATACAGCCAGTTAAACAATCTGTCATCATCTTTTTTTTCCACGTTTGCAGAGTGCGCTCTTTTTGCTTTAGCTGGGGAGAGGCTATGACGAGCAGCGTGAGAGGTGTGTAGCCATGTACACATCGGCAAAAAATGGTTACTATGGGAAAAGAACATGACAGATCTGTCAGAAAGATCATTACTGATAATAGAGGATGAGATCTTCTGCTGGCTGCTCTGATATACGTGATGTATATTGTATTTGCGTTCGATCATTTAACAGTAATGGCCTGTTAGGGCTCAAACTCATGTACTATTGAAATGTTAGAGAAATACTGACTCTCATGCTCATTCTAGCAAACTTATAGGCCTTTTTTTTATTAAAATGGACTGTAATTACAGGACCACTAGATCTGAGCCGTAGTCGTCACCCGAGACAACTTTTGCACAGCACATGCATACACCAGGGCGGTAACGGAGAGCACTCGCTGCCTAACTTCAGGTAAACAACTACGGCATTTCAAGCTCTTAAGTATTTAATAAATGCTTACTTTGCGATGCTGTTGTTCATACAGTGGGTGTATGTATTTCTGTGTCTTATTTGTATACGAACACCACACACAAGCTACAAGCCCTCAGCACAAAAATACCACCCTGCGCCATGCACACCACATGAGACGGCTGTCCTTGCAAACACCGACAGCTCGAACTCTCAAACACTCTCAAACACACATGCAGATAACACACTGACCTCTAGGGCTACAATGTTATTACCACCAAGGAGGTTATGTTTTCGGTGTGGTTTGTTTGTCTGACTTTAAGCAGGATTGCGCGATCCATCAAACCAAATACCATGAAAGCTGGTGGACGCATGATCCAAGGAAGAACTTATTAAATTTTGGAGCGATCCTGAGTCACAGGTCGGCTCCACGTACTTTGTTTCAATTTCATGTTGCGAGATACGGCATTTGGCCTTGGCGGACGTTTGTGCTCAACAATACCATACATCTTAAAGCTCAGTAGGCAGTAAAGCTGAATAGTGACGAAATATAGCCAATGTAGAAATATGATGCCGCCATTGGAAATATATCGAGACATATAAAGTGGTTGTGGTTCCAGATTTTCATATCATAGGAGAGTTGACTACGGTCCTTGAGGAAGGTCTGCGCTCTCCGAGTGCCCCTCTAGTTTTAATAGTATTCTAATATTTATGTGAAGTACTCAGTGACTTGATTAATCCGCATAAATGTGGTGTATAATTGTGATATGTGATTTCTTAAATGGCATTGTAGGTGTGCATGGAAAGAAAGCAGCCCTACTATTTCCTATTGGTCATGCTTTCAAGGGTCAGGAATCAGTGTTAAAGTTCACATGAACTCAGCACAAAGGAACATTAAACCGTTCAGTGTAGTGGCTCCATTTGGCATTTTTTCCAAAAGCAAACGAAATGAGTGTTCTTTAAAACTGCTTAACAGTGTCGAGCTACCTGAAACCAGTCCTGCACACAGAGCTTTGTGGTGCTGCTCCAACTGCTTTACCATGGTATGACTTCAATTTGAACACGTTTCTGTTTGTTTCTTAAGTAAATGAGGCATCGAAAAAAAAATCCATGCTGGTAATTTTTCATACTCACTTCACACATCTGGAGCTGAAAGATCCTGCGTTCTTTCTCCATCTCCTCTGCGATCTCGGCTCCCGTGATCTCCGTGCGGATCATCCCGTGCTGTTTGGCGTGCTCTCGCTTCTCCTTCTCGATTTTCGTACTGATGGACAAATTAAGGGGAAAAAAACAACCATTTGGTGAGAGTGGTCTCACCTACTCTGTTTACGCCAGTCATTTATTTTCTTAAGATCTGCAAAAGTTCCATAACTTCCTGTTATTGTTATATATATTGTTATTATTTTATTAAAGCTACTTTAGATCTAGAAGACAAATAAAATTAAACCATGTACACTCCATAATGTGGCTAGTGAAGATGTAAAATTACTTACAACTTTGCCTCGTAGTCTTTCCAGGCTTTGTCAAAGGGCTTTTTGAGATCCTGGGAATGACACACATCGTGTTTGCTTAGCAATGACAAGAGACGCTTTATTTTAATTCCAGAGAAAGTAAAAGTGAGTCGTTGTGTGTGCCTATAGCTGCTGTTAAGTGAATATTCTAAAGAGGAGCAACAGACTAATCTACAGATAAACACACGGCTAATAGGAGACGGAGCACACACTCTTTACACACCCTCTGTGCCAATAAAACAAGTTTTATATGACAGCCGAATGTAAAAACCTTTCCATGATCATTTCCATAAAACAGGGTGTAAAACAGGTGAACGATAACCTTGTTCAAATATTTTCCTGAAACTCAAAGGAGATATGAGCTGGTTATAGTTTATAAGGGAGACGTCGTGCGTTGTAATCCTGAGCTGACAAACTCCTGTGCTACACGTCTCTCTTTCAAGAGCAGTTTTACGTCCTTTTTTGCTGCATTGGACAGAGAGAGAGACACACACATACACACAACACACACAAAGAGGTAGGAGGAGAGAGGAGAGAGGAAAAGGAGGAGGAGGAGAAGGACAGAGTGTATTATGCACTTTGTCTACTGAGCAGAATGAGAGTCTCATCGCCTGCACGCAGACATTTAGCTGAAGCTGCAGAACTCTTTCGAATAGCTCAGCGTAATGTGGAGACCTACGACCTCTTCAAAGCCACTTAGAGTCTGTAATCATATAATAGCTGTGTGTTTATCATCATCATCATCTTCATCATCATGGTGACTGTACCGTTATTACATTATTTTCTTAGGGTGATTGCTTAAAGGTCACTCCTAGCCTTCATTAGTTAATAAAAACAACAGAGACGTTTGTACAGTCTGCTCGGTATGTTTGTTTTGTGGAAAGGGAGCTACTCTATTCAAATATTTGCCTGAAACCTAAATTATTTAAAAATCGTGTAGAATTTTGTACCATCCTTTACACTGGTCCATCATAACAATATAATTATTATTAACACAGGTTTATATTAATGTGCTCATGCTGATACACTTCATTTTCTTTAATAACAAATTACACAGGAACTTGGGTAATGGTAGCTCAGTGGTTAAGATGTTGGCAGGTTGTAAGTTCAAATCCCACCACTGATGACAAGGCCCTCAACTGCTAAGTTGTAGAAATGTACAAAGTTGTAGAAACGCTGCATTAGAGTGTCTACTTAATGCTGTAAATATATGTATATAGATATATGCAATATAGATGGACTGGAAAAGTTTAAATTTGTCGACATGGTGGTGTTTCTGTGAGGAGATGTTTATTTAACATGTCAGTCCTTTATAACAATCAGAGTTAAAGCTGTAACGGAGATGTAAAGGAGAATTCTGATGACGCGGCGGTTTTTGCCACTTCAATTGAGAAAAGAGAGAGGCTGGTGAGGGGATGGCTGTTTACTCTGCTACAACATAGAGGGAACAGGAACTAACTTGTTTCATGTATGTTCCACAACAATAAGTCTAACTATTAGGCTTGTGCGATAAAGTTTTTTTTTTTGTATTATTGTGATTTACCATTTTAAAAAATAGCGATAAACACTTTAATCGTCCAGATCTGATCTCATCTCTGATCTTGTCTATTTCCTGTCAGGATCTCAAACAGACAGGAAAATTAGCTTTTTTATTATTTTTTTTGCCCAACATTGTCGTGTAGCATCCCTAATAAATACAGTTACCTGATGTAAGCTACGGGATACGTATACTTGTCTAAATGTTAGCTAGGTCATACGTTTTACTTCACATTAACGAACGCAAAACATTCTCCATTTACTGTAACGCCGCGTTAGCGCATCTTTCAAGCAGGGAAATTGAGTTGTAAGATTATTTTGAGAAAGAAGGGACTTTGTGTTTTTTTGAGCGATAACTTGTACTAGTGCTCTCCGACGGTATATTGCGGTGCTTCTACACAAGATGTTGGCAGATCTGGGAATACATTATAATCGGAGTAAACATCACTGGATATCATGGCATGGAATGAAAAAGTAGTGCGCGTGCGCGCACACACACACACACACACACACACACCACACACACCACACACACCACACACACCACACACACCACACACACCACACACACCACACACACAGTTTACTGGCAGTAACAGGAGCCATTTGTTTTGCTCTCTAATTTAACTCAAGTGAGATTTACAGATCTTTGCATCTCCAAAGGCACTCTTTTCAAGTCAGCATGGTGCGGTAAATCAGCCTGTCCTGTATAGAGCCTCCTTTCCAATTAGAGCAGGCAGGCATTAGGAATCTCACCCCTTTCACTCCTTTCAGGTCGCCTTTCAGCAGCGAGTCCAGGGTGAAGATCACATTGTGGCTGAGGCTCTGGAGCTGGAAATAGAGCAGAGGAATCAAGTGTTACATTTATAGAAAAAATGCTCACTTCTGAAATTTACTGCCTGGATGTGTTGTATATTACAAGAACCAGGCAGGGAGATATTTGCCACACAAATCTATGCATCCAAGTAAGGGCACTTTCACACCTATTAGTGTATTTGATGAGCTGAAAGCAGAGACAAATTGCCAAAAAATGGGGGTTTTTTTAGCACTGTGAGCATGGAGTCTGTTCTAGACAGTTAAAACATTTTGTGAATCGCATCCGATGTTTATTTTCTCTTTTCGTTCGTCGGCCCAAATGTCCAGAATACACATTTCTGCAGCACTAAAGCTCTATCCTTTGGTTGTCTTAGGCAGCTCACATCGGCAAAAAAAAACCAAAACATGCTGCAGCCCAAACTACACAGCGTATCTGGTTCACGCCCTGCAGTCGGCTGATTGAGGGTCAAATCGCTTGAAACCACCTCGCTCAGATGCTCTCGGATTTGATTAAAAAATCAGGGCACACCAGGGCTTGATCCAAACACTGCATATGTAAAAGCACCCTAAATACACTTTGTTAGAATTCTTGTTCACTATTGCACTTGCTTTCATTTCAGACTTATATAAGCCATTTACGTGATTTCTATGAAATGGACAAAAATGCCTGAATAGCTGCTTCAGCATCATCGTCACTTTGTCACTCTGTTCTTCGTTAGATTAGCATCATTACAGTAGGCAATGACAGAAAATAGCTGGTTGCGCTAAATTGAGCTTAATTGGAAAAATCATTGTTGCCTGCTGAATTAATAAACCTTAAAATGCCATATTTCGATAAAGCAAACTCAAATGACACCGTCTCATTCTGTTAAACGTATTCAAACTGACATCACGCAAAGCTTACAGTGATGCTCACAAACTGAAGCAAACAGTTCAGAAATGTCTCACCAGGTTTTTGAGCAGAGCTGCTAGCTCTTTCACCAGACTGGAGAACTTGATGAAGGCGGCTCCCAGGTCTGAGCTGTCCCGGCTCATGAAGTTACTGCCAAACTTGTCCAGAGCCTGTCCGTAATTCTCCTCATTCTGCACGTGCTCTGAGAAAGAAAACCAGTTCAACACTGTGTATTACTTACCTATTTTATACCTTAGTGCTGTTGAATTTTGGCATCCGATTGGTCAGAAGGTTATCGTATCTATAGTAACTGCTATTTCACAGGGACTTGTATGGCAGACTAGTCTATGAACGGCTAAACAGATTAAAAAACATGCTGTTCATCATATAATTGTTCGTTTTTTTGTACAAAGACATTTATGGACATTTCTATGTTGCAGTGTCGGCATTATAAGAAGAATAAAACACTTCAGAACATCTTGAAGGAATATGATACTCCGATTTGAACGGGACCATGTCACACCATATTGATATGTTCCTATAAATGGTGCCCCCAAGGGTTTTATTCCTTATATAAGATAATAGTCTTTGATTTTTCATAGTTTTTTTAATCAATAATAAACTCGCCCTATTGTTGGAAGATCGCAAGTCTGAATCCAAAGCCTGCCAAAGCCAAAGCAGCAAAACTGGTCTTGCTCTCTGGGTAGGAGGGACAGTATACTGTCTCTCCCCTGTCAGTCACACTAGCCATTCGTGGACATCTGTGAGCTCAGGTATGCAGTGATGCGCCTCCTGATGTGTTATTAAAGCTATTTCTGTTGGTTCTGCTATCAATAATCTGAATGCACTAGTACAAATTTTCAGGGCTTCATACACTGCACTCGATAGCAATAATGAGGCATTCCCATTGAGCAAAATGTCGAAGAAACAAAATTGTAACAGGACAACCTTAGAAAGTAACAGAAATGGTTAAATATGGCATGTTCGTGTAATAAGTGAAAAATACATAATGATGCACAAGTACGCCATTACGGGTTTCAATCAGAGCAACAGTAACCGATCACGACCATCGTGTATGTGAAAAAGGGCGGATAGCACTTTTCTTCCGAGTGTGTTCAGTTTGACAAGATGTGGTAGGTGGCAAGTGGGTGGGAATTGGCGAATGACCAAATTGGGGGACAAAAGAGGTTATGTGGGTTATTTTGTAAAACCGTAAAACAGACTTACATTTTCATTTTTTCTATTGAAACAACGTGGGGTATGGCAATCTTTCCCCTCAGTTGCTACCTTTCAGTGACCTTTTATTGTAAATAAGCATGTATTTTCTAGGTAATGGTGGTCCTGACCTATGAAAAGAATACCAACCCCATGGAAAATGATTCAGCATGGACTCCATTGTTTGTATAAACACTGGGCAGTTATTGTTTTGGCCTTTGCGTCAAATCCAGCCACGAAAAGGTCAAATTCTGACCCTGCAGTTCTAAGCACGTAGCAGGGTGGAAACACCACAAGAGCGAAGAACACAGCTGTGTACAAATCTGTCTCCAGCATAATGCCAGTGGTGAAGAAGCAGAGCATTACGGGATTCCTGGCTAATCCCTGAACTGCCACGGCTTCCTGTTTTAAGTGTGGGCCCACAGGAAGCTCAGAAAATCAGCAAAGCCATGCATATTAACGGCTGTCTACAGGGGCAGTTAGATAAAGAAGGAGAGCGACAGATAAAGTCCAGGCAAACAGAAAGAGCGCCGAGTTTAAAATGGAGCCATTTACCCAACAAAAACGCTGATGTTTAGCGGACAGACACCTGCAGAAGTGCCAACTTTGCACCAGCGACATAAATGAAAAAAGCTGGTGCACTGTGATGAAACATGCAGTGACCTCAGTAAAGCTGTAAATTTTCCACCCGGAATAATGTCGATTAGGGAAGAGGCTCTCAGTGGAACACCAGGCTCATCTCGGAGTCGTCCTCGCTTGCTCAGTGTGAGCCCGGCCCTCGGCAAAACCACACGATTAGATCATCCGTCTTGTGCAGACGAACGAGTGCCAGGTTTCTAAAATCAGATCGTCTCTGAGGAACGTCCAGCAGAGGGCTGTTTAATGTGAGAAATTTTATGCGTTTGATAAGGAACCGCCAGCCTGATAAGTTCAACAGTATTAAGGTCAATGACCCTCCGAGCACCACGGAGTGCGATTCCACTGCTTAATGATCTTGAGCACTTTTATTAGAACACCAGCTTCTTCTTTAAGTACTAAACATACAGCTGATATTCAACTTACTTGGTGGATGACGGCTTTTAATGAACTGCTTCATCCCATGTAAAATAATTTTGGAAGATTTAACCACACATACATCCAGGATTTAAGATTTAATGTAGTTTAATGCCTAATCAAGCAGGATCGTGTACTATAATGTAATGATATCTGCATGATTTCAGATGGTCATGATATGATGTTTACTCTATATTGTATAACCAGACCAACCTTTATACACTTTGTAAATGTATGTTTGATACATGTCTGATGTGAACATTAACTGAAGCGCTTGACCTGTATCTACATGATTTGATGCACTGTGCTGCTGCCACATGATTGGCTGATTAGATAACTGCATAAATGAGAAGGTGTTCAGGTGTTCCTATTAAATTATATTCCTCTGAAAAATGTGTGATTATATACACTGAATTCTGTGTACCAGTCAGCACTCATGTGCACTCGAACAAATCGTCACTATGCGGAGATTAGATAACCCTGATTTGTTATCCACCACCCAGCTGAGCTGCCACTGTGAGTGCCAGCGATTGCCACTGCCAGCCAGCAGTTCCTGACTGCACAGCTGATATTATAATTATTATTATTACATCCTCTCAAACTCTCCTTAAACCAGAAATGGTGGAAATGCTAATTTCCCTGTCTTTATTTAGGCTATCGGTTCTGGACACTTTACTGCAATTTGTAAAATGGTAAATCACAAATGGCAACCCAAAAAAAAAAATCAATGTCTTCAACTATTCAACTGGAGTAACAGACAAGCATCTTCCTGCCTGCCAAGATGAAGGATGCCAAGAACTGCACACTCAATGCTGTGACTTTATTGGACAACACAATGGAAACATAAATAAAGAGCCTGGGTGAAATGGATTGTCTGAGGTAATTTGCTGACTCTGACTGCTGCCCTGGAGGGTCAAAAAATTAATGGAGGCTAAGGAGAACTGGGGGCAGAGCAGGGTCAGCTAAGAAATCTGAACCAACCAGCACTGCTGTACATATAAATAAAGCTGATGTGTTTACACATCTTGTAGTGCTAATGCTTCCAGAGCTGACAACACAGAGCTGGGGAAATAATTCATTCAGTGCATCACAACTCCCTTGAAAAATTCTAACTCGCAAAAGGTAATAAGTAAGGAATAACACACAATGGGATGCGCACAACGCGGTAACCTGATGTAAAGCAAAGTTACTGCTACCAGCCTGAAGTTGATTATTTTCCTATAACAGCACATCCCAACATGTTTTGCTGTCCTTACACCACAGTGATTCGACGATGATTTCAATTTTGACGCATCATACTTTTCACCTTTTATAGTTATGTGTAATGTTGTGAAAAATTCTCCTGGAGTTGAATAATAAGTACTGTACTTAATAGGTACTATTAAGTACAGTACTTAGGTAATAGAATAATTAGTAGAAACTGTAGACTCAATACTCAAATGACAGTTTCAATGTGTTCAACCAGCCAAGAGCTTTTATGATGGAAGAAAATCGATCATTTAGTAAAGCAGCAAGCAGTTAGATGCCAAATATTCCTAATGGCCACTGTAACAGATCAGTGTATAATCACATCATGGCACAATGAATGGAAATCAGATGTGGTCCTGAGAGAATCACACCCCTACAGCAAACCAAAGGACATGGACTAACGCCCAGATTTAATTAATGATCCTTTTTGGGTTTATCCGAGTTTACCGAGTCTCTCAGTGGATTTATAGAATAAGCAATGTCATCTGGGATTTACACTCCAAACAAACGTCACTGTGCTCCAGTTCTGTATTTATTTCCACTGAGGTCTGTTGGCTGCACATGAGCAATTGCGATGAATTTATACATTTTTTTCAGCAAATTGAAATATTTTTCTCATCTCAACACTTTCCCAAAGCATGTCTCAACTTGTCCCGGTCACATCATCTGCCCACAAAAGCTGCTACCTTCAAAAGCAACTCCAAGCATACATTTTCCCTCCAAACATATTATTTATAGTGCTAATAATGAATGAAACCAGTGGTATTGGCAACTATAAAGCAAATGCTCAAACAGAAAATAGAAATTGAGCTCCAACATCCTGTTTGGAGATGACATTCAGAGCTTCTCACAGCAACATGATCCTTTGGAGTCATCCTCCCTGTGCTGTCTATACTGTTTAAAAATATATGATCTCTTCCTCCAGTTTATCACTTAAGAGCTACAGACTAGGTTTGAATGATGGCCAGTCTGAAGTTCCATCTGTAAGAGCTGTGAAGCCGAAATGGAAGACGGTTGGCTGAAGGGTGTTTAGGTGTCAGAAATGGGCCCCTGATTGCCGTTTGTACTTGTGTAATTTGTCTTAACTGTGTATTTAGCTTTCGGACCCCAGTGGGTATATACAGGTGTATTAAAACATTTGGGCACTCCTGGCCAAGTTACATATTTTGTTATTTTTTTAAATGAATAAGAAGTACACCCAGCCTCTGTAGCTAACTATTAAAAATAACTCTGCAATTTTTAACATATTCAATGATGCTCAAGTCAGGGGGGTGTGAAACTGTGAGACGGTGGGAGCCATTACAAACGCTTAAGCTTGCACTTCTTGAAGTAGTTCAAGGTGGATTGTGAGATATGATTTGGATTGTTGTCCTGTTGCAAAAGCCAGTCTCTTATCCGCTTCACTTTCTTGACTGACCTTGTCAAATTTGTGTCCAGAGTTTGCTGACATTTACCGAAAACCATTTTTCCATCTCCCTGTGACACTGGCTCAACACTGTCGTTAAGCATAATACATCAACCCCACCTCCATGTTTAACAGCTGGCAAGGTGTACTCGTCATCAAATCCTCCTCCCTTTTCCCTCCAAATATACCATTGGTTATTGTAGCCAAAGAGTTCCATTTCTACTCATCAGTTCTCAGCACTTCGTTTCCAAAATGCCTCTGCCTCTTATATCCTTTTGGATATTTCAGACATTGGCTTTTTGATGATGTTGCAGGTAAAGTTTCCTTCTGATGACTCTTCCATCGATACATCACCCCTCCTGTGTCAACTAAGCCTTTGTGCATCCTTATACCTCTTTCAAACCAATGACCATGTTCAGACCTGGGATATTTGAGTAATGTTCAAGCCTTCTTTTGTCAATTCAAATCATGTGAGTCAACACAGGTTAATCCCCGGTCATGACAGTTCAGACAGGACCTGGGTCACAACCTGGGAGAGATGTGTAACATTTAACTCACAGGCTGGAAATGGGCGGATATCTCACGTACAGCACTGTGCGCCCCATTTGCAAACAAGAATCAAATTTCCCACCTAGTTGTTGGTGGCCCGGGTGGTGCCGTTCACACTGAAATCTTGTCCAGCCCTTGTTCGACCAACCCCGAGCGGTGAGGGACAAAGCCATGTCGGATAATGCGGGTTGACCCAAAATCAACGTGGGTATAACCTTGCTTGGACTTTGGTGTGAACGGGGTATTGGTGTCATACGGGGGTTTTCCTGTGCTTTTCTGGCCAGCTTATGGGCAGTTCAATCTGAGGGTTTTCTTGGTTTTCCAGATCATGCCTTAACTGCCACTTTGATATCTTTGTATAGCATTCCTCTTGTTTTGTAAGCATCAGCTAGCCTCATTTTCAGATCCTCAAGCCACTGCTTAGAGTAACCCATGGTTATTCAGAGTTTGAAGAGTCAGATAATGTATTACACCCTGAAATTGTCTTCAGCCAACAATTCCTAATGACAAACCCAAGTCATATTTCTAGCTCTTTCCGGTTCTCACCTAATTAGCCTCTGTTCTGACCTTGGATTATGGATTTGGAAATGTCTCAATAGACCATGTTGCCATGGAGACAGCGAGATAAGTGGAGGAAGGTCCGTGCTGAGTGTTCACGCTGACTAGTGCATTTCAATTTTCATTGCACTCATTTGAATAAATTCAGGAAAACAACTGATTTTGGGCCGGTAACAAAAAAAAAATTAGGGTTGGATTATTTTCCTACAAGAGCAAACCCTATTGCATTTTATTCTTTGCTTAGACACTGAAGAAAAAAGTGAAATTAATCAATTTTAGCTGTGTGAAAAATATTTGTATGCTCTGAGAACAGCATTTCATTGCATGGACACTTCAAGATGTTGGAAACATCCCGTGCCTTTGATGTGCACTGAAGTTCATGGTGCCTTATTACATTGGAAGCCATTAAAAGATGGGTAATTAAGCTTATAAAAGGATATACACGGTCAGAAACAATACTCAGGTGGGCTTTTGCATTCAAACAATGCTCAGTTGGTATTAAGGGAATCAATGTATACCTAAAAACATTCCCCACAACAATACACCACCTCCACCAACCTCAACTGTTAACACATGGCAAGTTGGGTCTGTGGAGCCATACTGTTGATGCCAAATTCTGACCATACCATTTGCATGTTTCAGCAAAACTCTAAATTAATTAAAGTTGGTACTGTTTTTCCAAGTGTCAGCTGTCCAGTTTTGACTGGCCAGTGATTGTACATAATGTCCATGATAAAATGTCACAAAATGTAGAAGCATTTCTTATAAACATCTCATGGAACTGAACTCAATTTTGGAGCCTGCTGCATGGACTGAGAGACTGAGGAGCTGCTCTTACCTTGCCCAGAGTTGTAGATCGCTTTGACTGACTTCTTCACCTTCTGTAGAGCCGTTCGGTCCTGATCGAGTGCCTGCCGAGAGCGACACGGAGAAAAGAGAAGAAGAAAAGTTTAAATGCATTTGTTAGCACTGCATCAGTATGCATCCAAATCCAGATGTTTCTCATAAACAACATGCAGAGACAACTGCTTAATGTCACTCTTCGTTCATTCCAGCTGCACCTTAAGATCTGAACCGAAAGCATAGGGGATTCCGTCTTTCACTGTAGCCATAGCAACATGTGTTGGACAGCTTTTTTTTGGCCCGGATAGGTGAACAGGCAGCAAGACAGAAGCTCAGTAAGTGCAAAGGCTTCTGTATTACCTACAGTTTCCATCAGACCTCCAACACTGAGAGGACTGGAGAAAAAGAAAACACAGCTCTAATTACAGACTAAATGATTAAAGGCGAGACACAAAGTTCAATGCCAGAGGGGGGGAAAAAAAAAATCCCACCCACCTCCTAATGCGAGTAAATATGAATAGCAAACTTTAATTCTCACTGGTTAAATTACTTGGCATAGCAGTGATGCAGTCATGGCACACGGCAGCTTAGCAACAGTGTCAATGATACGGACTGAATCCACACAGGGTCCTGTTCATCATGTGAGACTATTAATCCATTGGAACCAAATTTTCTTACCTGAAATCCACTAAAAACAGTTAAAGAAATATCCCAATATGACGTTATGATGTACATGATTTAGATTAAGACATAAAATTAACAATCTAAAATAAAAGAAATAAAAGATATACAATACAAAAGGTGACTTTGGGCTCAGACACATTCTTTCCATCCTTTATTTACACTCTCTCTCTCTCTCTCTCTCTCACACACAGACACACACACACTCACTCACTCACTAGGTCTGATAGCTCTGGATCACAAGGACCGACATTATACGGGTACACAACCACATCACAACTGTTAAGAAAAGCTCTTAAGCAGCTTTCAAATAACTCGGGCCCCACAGAGCCCAAGAAACCGGCAGACGGTGGCATTTTAGCCGACTTTGGAGCTCTACTTCTGGTTAAAATAACGTCTCAGGCTCTGCTACAAAGATCATTATGTTTCAATCAATCATTTTCAGACTTTGTTTATTCAATCCAACTTTTGGGAGAGTTTATTTATTTTTCAAATATTTTGAACGTGTAGTACTGTAGCATTGCAACAATTTTCTTGACGATACGAAACCTCTAATATTCAAAAATTTAGTTTGCTTTTGAAAATAAATTGAATCATGAAGTCAGTATGGTGAATCAAATCAGATCACGACCAGAGTGTATCATTACAACCCCTGAAAAAACGTTCTCGTCATTATGCTGTCAATGCTGTCATTATAAAAGACTGCACAACACACACTCACACTAATGATAAGAAGGTAAGACAGAAGCCAACAGTCTCTCGAAAGCAATCGTTTCCATTCCTACGGCCCAAACAAAACTCCTCTGTTAAAAGAGAAGCCATAAGGATGTGCGTTCAGATGGATCAGAACTCTTTTGCAACAATGGCCAAATAAAACTGAAAACAAGTCAGCTCATCACATTGGGAGGAAAATTCAAAAGAAAGCCAAAAGAATTCAGGAAGGCCTTGTATGGCCTAGATCAATCTCCATCACATTAAATATTTATGGAGAAATTTTGGAAATTGTAAGTTCATCAGAGGGGCCCCTGGATTTGTGGGGTCCAAATACTTTTTTCATTATCAGTTTCATTTTTAAACATATCTCTTTGCTTATGCTTAATGAGTGATTATGTAAGAATGAGCCTATGCATATAAATACACACTTTTTCTTCATATTTATAGGTAGGAAGTCAAAAGACATTATGTGTCCATCTGAAGCGGATATGCACTGGAATTATATTAAACAACAAAAACAATCTGAACACTTGGCCTATTATCTCAAAGTCAACTGGATGTCGACGGTGTTGACTGGGATGCCCCCAACGTCCTTCTCATTACTAATTTCTATGCCAGAAATACCCCTAACACATACGTCAAACAGGAAGGAAGTTATTGACAAAAAAGTTTCAGATATTTGACCTTGCTGTGACCTTGACACGATTCAGATTCAAAAGCTGATCAGTTACAATGATAATTCTAAACAAAAGGGATCCACTGTTCTTCTTTTCATCCTTTTTAAGTGAATCAGCTCACGGAAATATTTATTTCCCATCTTAAGCATACTATTAAGCTAACAACAGCAATTGGGATGTGTTCAAGAGTTGAGCATGAACTCTGGCCCTTGCATGTGGGTTACCACCGCCTGCATGATGACAATACTCAGACTGAAAGCGAGTCAATTCGGATTAGTGCTTTTCTGATTTCCTGCTTTTACATGAACACGCAATGATAAACGGGCAGAATTCTGACACGTAACCTCTGAACCCCATGGATACACGTGTAAAACTTGTACTTGTAAAATATTTCCCCCTCACAGAGATTTTCAGAATTACACCAAGCCGAATTCCCCCACCTCGGAGACGAAACCTCTCAGTTTTGCTTTTCAGAAAACCTTCATCAATGTGGGTTTTGAAATGTTCTCCGCTCTCCGGCTAAAAGAATACACCCCGATGAGGCCGAGGTCCACTGCGCAGCCGTTAAATCCTGAAATTCAGCTCGGAAATGAAACGGGAGTGATGAATAGCCATGGTGGAATTGAGCCAGAAGCTGAGGCGAGAAGCTGCTCGTCAGCAAGCATGATGCATCAGTCTCGCAGGCGTGTGTGGAGCAGATTGTCCAGCCGTGCTCTGACCTGCTGTATGTTTACATCTAAAGTTTAGTCTCAACACACCACTTCCTGTGGAGAGCGGGGAAGAAAGCGACAGAGCGAGCAAGCGAATAAGTGAGAGAGAAGGCAGGATGCAGATGCCGAGTCGTGAAACATGATAGTGAAAAGACTGTGCTGTAACATGTTTGCTGTGAACATTTGCTCTGTAAACTGTAATATCACACATCTGCTACATCACACATGTACTAGACTTTACTTCCTTTTTTTAGCATTTCTCACACCCTTCCATTTGACATGACAGGTGTGAGTTCATAGACTATAAGTTAATAATATCAGCAAGACACTGTATATCCTATAATTAAAAATACAAGGAGCTAAAACGAGGAGAGATGAGTTAAGAGCGGGGCCAAGTGAGTCAGGGAGCTTATTGTGCGCCTCAGGATGTCTTAAAACAAGCTCGGCATGAGAGCCATGATGGTTTTTCAGAACACGGAGAGGATCTATGGGAGTAAACAGTGCACTGTTGTCCCTAAACAGAAGCCATATTAAACAGCTCCGGTGTGCAGGTTTGAAAATAAAATATAACATTTATATTTAAAAAAAGCTTTAATTTTGGTATCGTCACTAATCTTGTGCAACTGTGCTCATTCTGCAGGATTATAAACAGCACATTTAAGTGTTTGAATGCTAGCTAAAACCCACACCACTGGGTGAAAAACAGATCAGGAAAGGCAAGCAGAGGGTGTGTTACTCTAATAGGTGTTGTTGAGTTTCTATTTTTATATTTATATCTTAGTTAGTGGGTGGCACAGTGGTGTAGTGCTTAGCACTGCCGCCTCACAGCAAGAAGGTTCTGGGTTCGACCCTGACTGGGGCTTTTCTGTGCAGAGTTTGCATGTTTTCCCTGAGTGGATTTCTTCCCCCAGTCGAAAGACATACAGATTAGGTAAAACAGCTACTATAAATTGCCCATAGGTGTGAATGTGAGTGTGAATGGTTGCGATAGATTGGCGACCCGGGGTGCTAGTTCTTTGGCTGAAGTAGTTCGAGATTAGACACCGGCTCCTAAAACTGCCTTGGTGGAGAAGTGGTATCAGTAGCTTAGGAAATAACGACAACAGTGTGTGTGTGTGTGTGTGTGTGTGAATACAGCACAGAACACATAGGATGTCTTGCTACCACAAAGTCAATTAGATTCACACACCATCATGCTCTTGACTGGCTACGGTGAGTTGCAGTGAAATCAGATGAGGAGAATGGAGTAATGAGAAGTCATCGAGGAGAAAATGAGAAAGTGGCCTAGCAGGTGTCTTCACCATTCAGCTAATCAGCGTCTGAGTGACAGTGATCAGCACCATGGCGTAGTATGCGGCCATGCTTTATCTCCTCATTAAACACAGATACTACAACAGTTGCCATGCCAACCTCACAAATTCTCTAAAAATCCCATTTTTATAAAAAAAAATATATATATAGAAAAAAGATACTTGTAGTCTTGTGACATGGCCCTGACCCTGGCTTTACTGACTGTGGTTGCTTTCATAAGCATTTATAAACATCTTTATGTCTTATAAGTAAGTTACGAGTGTCTTGTAAATGTTTCAACAGAAAGCATGATTTCATCTCTGCAGCTGTAGATGTTTACAACTGCAGTCTTTTTGTCCTTTTTATTCCCGCCATATACATTACAGATTCACACATAAAAAGAAAAAAAAATGTATTTCATAAGCAGGAGAAACATAACAAGCGAAGCTGTGCTCCTTGAGGAACCTACTGGCTGTGATCTCCATTGAAAACATATGCTAGGTTCCATTCATTAGCTTCACAAGAGCATGAGGTCATTTTCTACAACGAGGAACTGCTGAAAGAACCAGCACAAGACTTCCTCTAAATTTACCCACACACACACACACAGCACAGCAATCGAGGAGTGCACGGGTATTCTCAAGTTAAATAGTTCAATAGACAGATCATCGGTGAAAATGTCAGCCGCGTGGAAACAGGTCACGGCCTCCACACTTCTGGGATGGTTTTCCACTAGATTTTGGAGTGTGGCTGTGGGGATTTCTACACATTCAGCTAGAAGAGCATTAGCGAGGTCAGGCACTGATGTCAGGAGAGGAGGCCTGGGGTGCAGTCAGTGTTCCAGTTCATCCCAAGGGTGTTCAGCGGGGTTGAGGTCAGGGCTCTGTGCAGGACACTCGAGTTCTTCCACTCCAACCTTGACACACCATGGAGCTCGCTTTGTCATACTAGAACAGGTTTCGGCTTCGGTGAAGGGAAATTGTAATGCTACAGCATACAAAGATGTTCTATACAACAGTTTCAGGAAGACCCACATATGGGTCAACAAATTATTGGCCATACAGCGTATCAACACCACAATAGCTTTTATACCACTTAGCATCCAGCGTAATATCTGGAATATAGCAAAACTCCAGGGAAATGACACTGCTAGCTCGCCAATGCATCTGAAAAGATGGAAAAAACTGCACCAATGACGGTGCTAAAGCACAAAGTAGTAAAACTAAAAAAATGAAGGACTCCATGACTCACCGATCTCCGTTCTAATCCGAAAGAGCATTCTGACTCTAACAGATGCTAGATTTCACATTCACATTCATTGAGCTCCTGGATAACACATTTCAACCCTTCCACATATAGTGCAACATGTATTAGTTTTTGATTACAGTCATTGACAGAGGTGCCATGTGAAATTTATAGCAGTAGCTGACAAATGACTATCGGATTTTGTGTCGGAGATCTTCGTTTTCTTGTTTGTAGATGTCCGGTGAGCAAACAGGATTAAAAAACCAAAAACTTGTCATTTGGTAGGTGTTTAAATGTCATGACTGGTGCGATGCACATTAATACTGTTGGCCAGCAGAATGATTTTTACCTAGCTTGTATAGCTAAGAGACATATTTTCGAAATCAGGAGCACACAAGTACGTGGAAACACCGACGAATCCACGCAAAGTTCTTTTTGTGTCATATCTACTAAATTAGTTATACAGTGAAATGAAACTCTTGGCTGAAACCGAAATTTAGAACAAACTTGACTGAAAAACCAGAACTGAAAATCAAGGAGTGTTTTATTATTATTATTATTATTATTATTATTATTGTTATTTTCTATTTAATAATCATTATTTTTGTATGGTTGCATAAATTTATTTGATCTTTTTTTTTTTTTTTGCTAAAATAGCATGAATCAATGCTTTATTAAATACCAATTAGGCATTGAACGGAGTTGACAATAAACAAATACAGAAAACATGTAAAAGTCTAAAGACTTTCAAAAATACAGGCCCAGTTTTTTTTTCCATACCATGTGACAATAGTATAAACCCGTCTGTAAAACACGCTCAAACACCTAGCAATTACATTTTACGCAATAAAAAACTGCAGTCACAGTTATGATTATATTATAACTTCAACAGTGAAGGCAGTGAAATCATTCATCATAACTGACTGCATGACAATTAAATGTCAGCACTAACTTCATAATTATGACAGGCCTGCATGTCTTTACGGACTTATTTATAGTGAGACAAAGCTCCATTCTACTTGTGCGTGTTTTGTCATTGCTGTTTCTAATCGACATCACGTACATGGCAACTCGTATTTCGGAAACGTGTGATAGGGAATACATTCTCAGCTCTCCTTATTCCTTCTGAGACACTAACCATCAGCCAAGCAGAACAAAGTAGAGAACAATGTGCCAAAAAAAAGTTTTTAGAGGACTCTCTGCCAATCGGGGCTTTTATTAGAAAAGCGTCAGTAAGACCTGCACAGATGTAGGTCAGCGGGGAACTGCAATGAACGGCCACCAGATGAAACACGACACCGTCTCGCTCTCTCTTGGCAAAAATGGCTAACTTTAATGGTTGTGTGTGGAAAGTGGATTGTTTAATTCCAAGAAAAGTGCTGAGGCCAGAGTTTATTGGCTGTTGTGAGTCAGAGCTGAAGAACCACTCCACTAGCTTCCACAGCGTAAAGCTGCCAAGAAGGGAGAAAGCAACACGTTTTTCTAACACTGACTACAAAATCGACACAACTGAGAATATCATCGCGCAACACTGACTGAACTTAGAGCCCTTGTCAGAATCAACACTGCTAAGACATGCCAAAGCATTTGCAGGCCCAGGGAACAAAATGCAGGGTTGTGGATGGACAAAGAGCAGTCCGATGCTTTAATGATGGTTTGTTTATTCCGTATCCACGACAGCGGACGTTCTGATACTCAGCCCAGAATGTTCGGTACTTCTTCAGCTCTTCCGATTTTATGGCCTCCGCGAAAGCCTAAATCATAAACCACACACTCCCACACAAACAGTCAGGTGGGGATTCCCCAGGAAGTTGAGGAAAGCCAGTGCATACCTGGGCAGGAAATTCAGGATGAACGGAATATATTTCCCCAAACACATGATTAAACAAATAAATGCCTACGAATACATCCGGTCCAGAAGCCACTTCACGCACATCTTTGTTTTCATTTATAAACTCTGAAGGGAAAAACGCGTCCCACGGAATAGATAATGTGCTAACCGATACAAATATAAATACAAATTCGTTTAAATCTGGTTCAGACTAAAAGTCTGGTTTTGGTTTTCAATGCTATGCTGTTAGATCTGAAGCTTGCGGGCCACGTTTATTAACCTGCAGTGCGTTTACAGCATCCTTTTACAGTAACTGCCTGGTCAGGGTCGTGGTGGCTTGTATATATTTTGGGGAAACACAACCAACTACACAAAGAAAACTCAATTCTTTAGCAAATATAACAGTCGGCAGGTACAATCTAATATTAAAGTGTGAACCTGTTATGAAGTGGAATGACGTATTTGGAGGTCGAGGAAGTTACGCACCATGCTGACACTGCTGGCATTTTTTTCCCCTCTGTTTACAACACAGAGCTCGTATTTAATAAAAATAAACGTTTTAGGCCACTCTTACTTTGGATTTAAATCCTAATCCGGACACCGATAGCGGCATTGCGTCACGCCTCTGCTATTATGACTGTCCATCTTTCTTTGTAAGGCTAAAATTTTTTCAAAAACCCAAAAAATCAACAACGAGCCAGATGTGGACCATATGACCTCAGCATTCTTTACAGATTCTCAAGTCCAACCCTCGACCCAAAAATCAGCACAAGAAATAAGTAGGTCAATCTTACCACACTCACAGTGTTGGCTTCTAACCTATACAGATTAACTCGTTTCGCATGATGTGAATGACTAACACTCAAACAGCAGACAGTGTATCCGACCATCTACACAGAAAAGCTCCTCTGAACACTCGCTCAGAAGAGCAGAAGGGTTGTGAATTCTCCTGAATGACCTGTATTTTTAAATGAGCACTGTCCCGACGAAGCCAAGTTCAGGCAAGGGCGGAGACGGGACGAGCTGCGGCACTCAAGATTCCACAGGAAATGTGTCCCAAAGGAATGCTCCGTGCAGTCCTCAGCCTTTTCCTGAGAAAGCATCAATTACATAACCAGCCAGTCCCAGAAGCACAGAATCACAAACGCAAAGTTCAGAAAGTGCACTGAGCAAACATCAGCTCTCTTCAGAACACAGATCAATATCACTTACTCCCTAGTTACTGTTTTCATCACTTATAAAGTATGAAGAAATACCCAAGCAATGCATGAGTTAGGTTGTGACTTTACACTATAAAAAAAAAAGCAAAGAAAAAATGAACACCATATTTTACCAGTCACTGTTATTGCAAAGTGTCATGAAGAGATATTTCACTCAATTAGAGCTGCAGTATGTTTCAGCCACTGCCTTGGACCATTTTTAGTTCAACAAAATTATGGACTGCATTTTTGCCTGACGGTTTTCAGTAGTGATTTTAAAGTAGGGGTTGACCAATGTGTTTTTTTCCCCTGGGTCAAAACCGATGCCGATTATTAGTAATCAAAGACACCGATAACTGATATTAGGGGCCGATATTCATTGACCATCCATCCATCCATCATCTACACCGCTTTATCCATCTGGGTCGCGGGGAAGCTGGAGCCAATCCCAGCATCTTCGGGCGAGAGGCGGGGT
>JAQMYM010000001.1:17900138-17933267 GCA_030014255.1 Parauchenoglanis ngamensis
GGAGAACATGCGAACTCCACACAGAAAGGCACCCTGGGTGACCCGGGGATCGAACCCAGGACCTTCTTGCTGTGAGGTGACAGTGACAGGCGAAATTTGATATTTATAATTTGAAACTTACTCAAACAAACATATTAGAATATTGTACAAAAATAAAATGTTCAACATCTTCCTGTTCCTCTCACTGTAGGAGCGAATGCCGATGCCAATTCATTCCCAAGTTTCTCACAAACACTGAAAAGCGTGTTTGATTGGATTCACTTGACACGTGGTCCACATTTCTACCCAGCCGGTAGCACCTTGGAGACAGAGAAGTGTTGGTTGGATGTACATGACGCGTCATCCACATTTCTAGCAAGCCAATCATGCTGTAAGGGGCCACACTGGGCCAGACTAAAAAGTGTGTATTTTTTTTTTTAGGCGTATACATAAAAATGTTTTTATCAGCAAGGAAAAAAGCTTATGTGCAGATTTCGATAATTGGAAAAATGCTTTGCGTATTCAGTCGAGATGGTAATCAGTCGAGCCAATAATCAACCGACCCTTATTATAAAGGACGATGTTTTTATAACCATACAACTGTTCAAACAGCTTCTTCAATCCTGAGCTCAAGTGACTGTCTGTGTAGAATATGTTCTCCCCATGTCTGCATGGGTTCCCTCAGGGTTCTCTGGTTTTCTCACACCTCCCTAAAAACAGATTGGTGCATTATCATTATAACAACTTTACTACATCTGACTGCAGGCTCGTATTGAAGTGACGTCCCAGTGGTGTGTCCTGCTTTACTACCAACTGTGACGTTATTTAATTTTCATGACAATCAGGTTTCATATGACTGGTTCACTAGCATCAGATAGAGCATTAGGCTGACGGTGACAAACACACAATGGAGCAAATGCCAGGCTAGCAGGACTGCACTCTGTGCCAGTGACATGACAATAAGGTGAGAATGAGTCAACATGCTTTACACAGGCACACATTTTTGCAGTGTGCCAATAAGCCATTAACGAGGCACTTAAACCCTGTGTATGCGCAGGCTGCTGCAGTATGGCACACAATCATGATCAAGGGCTTTCCAAATATCGACCATTCCATCTATAAAACCATTCAAAATGAAATAAAATAAATAAAACCAAAATTTTATATATTAAATTTATAAAATTGTACATAATAATAATAATTTTTAAAAGACCCTCTCTTCCATGTTAAAGGCTTAACATTGAAGTTTTTTTTTTCTTTGTCCACAGCACCAAGGACAATGTCCTTAGGACTGGAATTGACCATTTTCACCAGATCTTTCGAGACACATTGTGACTAAAATACAAACTAGACTTTTCCATGTATACACTTGGCAACACCTGAGACAGAAAAAATCACAAGATCTTGCTCATTTGACCAACAGCTCTCTTAGAGTCAAGGGATTTGAACTTATAACCTTCTTGTCACTAGTAAGTACAGAACCAGAAGTTTCATTCTGTAACGTTTACTCCAGTTTATCCTGGCTAACGCCGTACTGCTCAGCCCTAATCTCCAGATCAGATTTTAGACTACACTAATGGTTTTGTCCCAGAGTGTAGACCAAGGCACACAAACGAGCCAGGCTGTGACAGCTCTTGAATGACAAGCATGCACCAAACACACACTTCAGTCACAGCTGAATGCAGCTCTGTCTGCTATTATTTCGCTGACAAAGGACCAGCGAACCCCGCTGGGTCTGCACAGGCCGAGCGCTTGAGGGACGACGATGCAGCAATCAGGCAAAACTGCAACTCGGAGAGTCAGAGAAACACAGTGAGATGTGGACGCTAGCGAGATTACCGTTTAAAAAAGCTCACATCTGTTCAACAGTCTCTTTCCACAAATTATAAATAATACCACACACACACACACATCTGTATTAGAAGGATTGTTTTTAAAAAGTGCTGATGCAATAGATATTCTTGCTCCGCTCTGACGATTTGTTTAAGGTCAACTAACGTGCTATTTTTCTAGCTGTAGCACGCAAATGTCTCCGACGCTCTGGAAAGAATGGATAAAAGGTTAAAAATAGCTGGAAGACGATAACACTGAAGACATTCCGTAAAAAATAAAGAACAGACTTTTTTTATACAGTCGATGATGCACTGCTTTGGGTATCAAGTGGAGTGCCGTTTTATTTTTTTCTGAGCATCAGAACTGGTTTATTAGGCTGCGTTCACATCACCAAGCTGAAGTGATTCTAATCGGATTTTTTTTTTGTCTTAATGTGAGACAGATATGATCTTTTCAGGGCTGTGTGGACAGGGGGATCCGATCTTTTCAAAACGGAATTGAGTCACTTTAATATGTGGTCAAATCCAAATCTGATTCATGGTCATGTGACATGAATGAGAACGGGCAGATCGGAATTCATGTGTTTTTTTACACATACACATGTGCAGAGGGCTGTCGTCTGGCTTTACTTTTGCCTTTTCAACCTGATCATGTACAGCTGACAAACTCTTTGCAGTCCTCCAGGACAAAATGTGATGCAGCTATGAGCGGCACCATGAGTTGTCTCACAAATATGAAGGTTTTTTTTGTTGTTTTGCACTAGATGACTCAAAAACGTAACAATGAGAGCATGCATGCCGTGTCAGAGGACAAATGCATTCACCTTACAGTTAGACACAGGTACTCTAAAGTCAGGTTTAATTACGAATGTGAACCGTGTCGAAACGTAAATCCGATCTGAGCCAAAAAAAAAAATCGGAATTGAAAAATGAGGCCTGTAATGTGAACACATGCTCTCGAAAATCCTCCGATTTTCAAATTGGCCACAAATCAAGAGCCGAAGATCAGGTCCATCACAAAATAAGTCACCAGAGAGGTTTATCACAGTTGGAGTGGGAAAGAAGGATGTGAATGAATACAAATGAATAATTCTGGATAATTCTAAGTGTCTTCCAACATCCACTCACAACCCTTTATATTTTTAAAGCTTCTCTTTTCAGTAAAAGCTCAGGGAGCACCTTGTCCCCTATACAATACACATCTAGTATTTGTACAATACAACCCCTTATTGACATTCACAGGAACAGTACAGGACCATGAGGGTGTGCTTTCTCTCTCTCTAACTGCTGGTGCCATGTGTGTAATATGACCTTCAAAACATTTGCAATTTACATCTTTTTTTAGCTTCATCAGCCATCCCTTTGCTTTTAGGTAGTGACGTGGAAGGACGCCAAATTGTTTGTGCAATAACGATCGTTGGAACAAGTGGTAAAATTGATCTCAGTCTAAGATCTAATGTAAAGATCATCTCCTGAGTAATCAACAGGACAATTGAGTAAGTTTTGATGAAGGTTTAGATTATTTTCCAAAGAGAATCAACTGAATAAAATGTTAAATAGGCCTATGCTCACGTGTCAAATCGAACATTTTACAAATAGGCTAATTTAAGTGGTACTGACCATAAGAACTTGCTTTAAAATGCTGTTTCTTTCCTTTACTCTTCTGCACCAAATAAAAGTCTGTGTCAGCAGACCAACACCATCTGTAGCCACAATTTTTAAAAAAAGCGAAAAAAAAAAAATTTAAACAAGTGTAACTACAAAAATAAGATAATTCATTGCCTTGGAAGACAAACTGTTTCCTGTTGTCTAGGATGTTAAAATTTAACAGGCTGATGGAGTATACGGAGCCCGGTCAACTTTCTGCAGCCAGGGATGCCATTAACTATAGTTTTGGTTTTTAGCGTGCCGAAAAGTGAACATAGAGTGTCCTCTAAAAGTACTGGAATGGCAAGGCCAACTCTATTGTTTTTGCTGTACACTGAAGACATTTGGGTTGGAAATCAAAAGATGATTATGAGACGATAGATCAGAATTCCAGCTTTAAATTCCTGTTATTTACATCTAGAGGTGTTAAACAACTTCTAACATGGCATCTTTAGTGGCAGACCACCCGATTTTTGGGTGAGAAAAAGTATAAGAACAGGTAGTCTTAAAGCTAATTAAAGTAAATAACGCCGCAGTATTTGGTTGCATAGTCCTTGCTTACAATAACTGCATCAAGCCAGAGACCAACTGACACCACCAAACTGTTGCACTCTTCTTTTGTGATGCTTTTCCAAGCTTGTACTTCAGTTTCTTTCAGCTGTTGTTTGTTTTGGGGGGTTCTCCTTTCAGTCTCCTCTTCAGGAGGTGAAGTACTTGCACAATTGGGTTAAGATCTGGTGACTGACTTGGCCAGTCTAAAACCTTCCACTTTTTCCCCCCGGATGAAGTCCTTTGTTATGTTGGTAGTGCTGGCAGTGTGTTTTGGGTCATTGTCTTGTTCCATCAAGTTCCTCCCAAATAGACTGGATGTATTTCTCTGTCTCTGTTTGTTTCTGTAGACTTCTGGATTCATTCTGCTGCTTCCATCATGAGTTACATGTATATATGATTAGTGAGCCAGTTTCAGAAGCAGGCATGGAAGTCCACGCCATGACACGTGAAGTCATGACACATCACACGGTGTTTGACCAATGAGCTCGTAAGTTTTGGATCATGAGCAGATCTTTATTTCTGCTCTCAAAGTCTTCTTTGAACAGTGGATTGTGATGACTTCACCTCTGACCTGTGGAGGCTGTTGGTAATGTCACTGTTGTTTTTGGGTTTTTCTTCACAGTTCTCACAATGTTTCTGTCATCAACTGCTGTTGATATCCTTGGCTCACATGTTTCATGTCAGTGCACCAGTGGTTTCCTAGGTTTTTCAGAATGGCTTGCATAGACAGCTCTCCGGTCTTCATGTAGGTTTATTCTTTTTAACAACAAACGAAGTCTTCGCAAATAAAACCTCAAAACTAAGAGTAGACGTTCAAGGCTATTAATTGTTGAATAATCAATCTAACAGGGAAAAACTGGCAACAAGAAACACCTGTCAGTCACATGTTCCAATATTTTTTGATCACTTGAAAAGTAGGTGGGTTCAAACAAAAGGTGCCATGTTCCAAGTTGTTTAACACAACTCCCGTAGATCTAAACACCAGGAAATGAAAGCTGAATTTCTGATCTACTATCTCCTGTCCATATGTTGATCTCAAACTAAAATGTCTCCAGCATACAGAAAAAACAAAAGAACTGGCCTTGATGTTCCAATACTTTCAGACAGGCCTTAGTGCGAACAAACTATGAAGAGTGGTGGTTTTAAAAGACTTTTAGCTCAAGTGGAAGCTCGGCGTGCCAGGCATCTACTGCTTTCTGTTAATGAGGAGCTACTATTCCCAATCATAGTGCAACTTAAAGTGGCTAATGGTGTAGTCTATTAGTGCTTAATGGCATCCAGATCTATTAACATTCAATGGCTCGGTCCTTGCTCTAATGCTGCGCTGTTTAAATGCTCAAATATCCACTGGCTAGATGCATGGGGCAAACATCTGTTCTTGGGCATTAGAGATCATAATGTCCAGGAACTGTGCATGAACCGCCGCTTGATGCCAAATGGAGACTGTGCATCAGTCAGACTATGTATTTGACTTTCACCTTTCAGTTACGTAAGACTGCAAAAAGGTTCAGTTCGGTCTACAAGATTGTAACCCAGCCTACTTAGAACAGCTATAATCTGCTGCATTTGAGTGAAAATGTGATGTCTGTACCTTGGCAGGCTTTGCTGCAGTGCAGAATATTTCAGCATGTCCTCGTATGAGAGATTTAGGCAGCGCCCATTTCACTGAGGCTCCATGCGCACAGTCGCTCTGCAGACAGAGGATTATCCACTCCGGCAGCCTTCCCTCAGAGGACCCCCTCTCACCCGTGCACTCGAGCAAACCGCGCACTTTTATAAACAGCTAATAATGACAGCAAAGTGCCGCTCAGATGGAAAAATATAACACCAGGCTTTTATAGAGTTCATTCAGCTTTACCAAAGGTAAAGACTATGAAAGAAAACCATTAATGGAAGGAGAGAGGGAGTACAGAGTCGCCCTTCGACTCAGCCATTTTTTCAGCAGGCTGTCTATACATCGGCGGTGCCATCTGTTCCTCGCATTCAAACGGGAGAAACGGGAATGTGAGCAATGCCATGGAAACTATTATTAAGCACGAAACGAGGGATTAGGACAGAAAGAGACGGCGAAGAACAGACAGAATGGGGCCGGAACAGATGGGGGTCGAGATGAGCAGGAACAGAAGAAATGGCCAGGTGTAGCACCCAACAAGTCATGAGACAGGCACAAATACTCAAACGTTTGCAAGTAGATGAAATTGTTGATAATGACAAAACAATAACTGCATGGAATGTTTTTAGGAGGCAACTGGAGATCCCGGTGAAAACCCGCGTGGACGTGGAGAACACGGATAGATTCTCCACAAAGACACTAAGCCGAGCTCAGGATAGAACAGGGAACCACGAAGCTGTGAGGTGGAACGCTACCCAAGTAACAACGCTGGAGCCATATTCATCATGTAAAATGTTGTGATTGGCTTCAGTGAAGCACTAGGTCTCATTTCAATAAGGGATATAGCAGTGATGCTCGAAGCCACACTACCACTGAATTGAACACAAATGTAAAATAACATTGTGTTGGTGTACAACCAGTAGGAAACCCACAAATGAGTCCAGATTGCATTTCATTTGCATTTCATACCATGTACCAGATCAGTGTGTCCCTACTTGTTTTGATGTTAGTGAAAGAAAAGCAGCCAGAAAAGGAGGGAGAGAGGAGCAGAATTGGATGCGGACACCAAAAGCAAAAAAACAAGGCTGACTCATTCCAGTGACTATGTCATGACTCCAATAGCAAATGTGTTTCACATATTTATACACATGCTGTTGTCACAGGTTGCGCATGACAAACAAGCCCAACCGCCAACAGACCGCTAAGTAAGAAAGAACGCAAATGCAGATATGGGAAAATAATCAACGAAGGGGTGGTGTGAAATGACCCAACAGAAAGCAGAGTCACCGTGAAGTCTCTCTCGCAGTTAATTTGGCAAACAAATGCAGCTCGTCATGTTGCTGAAAGTCCTCTACAAACCCTGAAGACTTTCCTGTGTCCGAAAACATACTTCTAGCTTTACCTCTGACTGTTATAAAGCACCGATACTGGAGACTCCTTCCAGAAATGTTATAGAAATCTCCTCACAGAAAACAGAATAAAAATGTTCATACATTTTTTAATCTAATTATGTGGGATGGCTACCATACACATCTTTACGTGAGAAGCAGTTACTAGCTCCTGAGAGGCACAACAGAATTGATGAAGCCACAGCCATCTGTAGTCTGGAGGGTAATAATGTATTATAAACCGGAACCTCGGTCAGGGGTCAGCTGGGATTGGCTCCAGATAAAGTGTATAGATAATGGATGGATGGATGTAACTTCTGTCAGTGGTGCACCTTCTGAGAAACTGAACCCAAGCATTCAACAGCACTGGGGTATAAAATCATGCCACATGATAAGACACTGATTCAAAGAGAAACAAACAGCACAGTTCTAAAGAAGGAGGCTGACAATTTAACCCCCTGACTGTTCATCTGAGACACTTGGTGAAAGGTGAGTCACTGTGGTTTCCCTGCGTGACGGTGAAAGAATAGCCTGCTAACAAGGATAAGGACCTGACAGACTGCACACAGGAGAAACCAAATACCACCATATGGAACTCAAAACCCTCTTAAAAATCCTCTCCAGAGTGACTAAGCATCCAAACCAGCATGGAAAATCACTGATAAAGAATACTCAAAGGCCTGCACGTGAACATCTGTACAGTATGTACGGATACCAAAAATAAAGTTCTTGAAGCCACAATACAGCATGTAATCGATCAGGATTTAAACCACAAATGGTGATAAAATGATATTAATTGTGTTGGTTCTACCACATAACATGTCGTCAACATGGAACATGGGTGGAGGGGATTTGAATAAACCCTAGCTAGCTGAACCACAAAGTGCTTGATATAGTGCCATTTAGTGCACTGTTTAAGAGTAATTTGAAGCAGAGGTACTAATAATGCTAACAAGAAAACAGGCAAAACATATATCGCTATTTGTTGTGTCAAGTGTGTGCCAAGCAATAGTAAGAAAACTGTCTGATGCAACAGAATTTTTTTTTTTTTTTTAACCAACCACAGAGACCACATTCCCACCCACTTGTTTTTAGACACACGAAAAACTGAGGCTTATGAATTCACAAGCCAAGGTTCACCTACATAAAATCAGTATGAAGCCAAAGTCACCATCTTTCACCATGACCATGCAGTGTCCTTTCCCCTTCAGTGAATTAGCCTGTCTCTTGGATGAATTTTAATTAGCATTTGGTGTGGTCTTTTTTTTTTCTTCTTTTTTTTTTGAGTGAAAAGTAGACATGGCAAACCCAGTGTATAACCAACGTGCTATTTCTGAACAAGGGCAGTGGTGGCTTAATGGTTAAGGCTCTGGGTTACTGGTCACTAACCACCAAGTTGCCACTGTTGGGCCCTTCAGCAAGGCCTCTGACCCTCTTTGTTTCAGGAGCACCATGTCATGGCTAACCCCAAGGATGTGCAAAGAAACGAATTTCACTGTGCTGTATATGTGACAAATAAAGGCTACTTCAAAGCGCCACACTACACAGAGGCTTCCTTCAGATTTAAAGCTTCTTGTCAGAATGGATACTTACCAAAGTACATAAATGTAGGTCAAAAATGGTATTTCGCAACCATTGAAGGCAACACGTATTTGAGAGTGACGTGTCACTTTTCATACTTCTGTATTTTTATGCTTTCAGTTCACTGTTATCTGTGATATTTAAATTGTTTATCTAACTGCAAGTCACGACAATATGTTTCTGGAGCAGTTGTTAGCAAGTGAATATAGTCTGTTGTCTGCCTTCACTGAGCCCCAGGCAGTGCTCTATACAGAACAGTCTATATAGTAAATAATGAACTAGTGAGGGAGGGAGTGATTTTAGGCACAGCGTGCTCTGCAAGTCATGTGATCTAAAGCAATAAGTCATTGAGGATGATGTAATACGACCAGCTTGTTTTTATTCTTATTACTAGGATGAGGATGAGTCATTCTGGTGGAGCACCATCCAAATCATCAGACATCTTTATCTCCTCATCTGTTTTGGTTACACGGACAATTATATACTCTTACAGTTATAAAATATTTTCAGCATGACGCTTTGATTGTTTTATTTCACTAACGAACAGTTACAGATATGTTTAGCTCGTGATGGCCCGCAGACTGAGAATGTGTGTTTAAAAGGGCTGATTGTTGTGAATATAAAACAAAAAAAAAAAAAGGATATTTTAATCCCTGCCACATGACCGCATACTTACACTGACATCTGTCATCTGGAGGACCTCCGAGCAAGCCCCAAGAGATTTTGTTTATCTATTTCATTAGATATCATTTACATTGTTAATATTAGAAATGAAAACGTACTGTGTTTTATAACGGCATTGCTATAAGGTTGGTTGTCTGGCATGAAGGCATCGGCCTTTACCCGGAGTCAAACACATTTGATTCATGGAGGTATTTGAGCAATCTGCTTCTGACATTTACGTCTGATGCAGAGTTTTGTGCTCAACAGATAGCGCTGCCTCATAGTATTGTTATGGGGAAAGAACAAATGCAGTCATACCAAAAGTAATTAAACAAACGTAAGTCATGGCTGTGAATTGAATTGGCTGTGTTTCTTTTGGACAAGCACTGTAATCATTATTGATGGAACTGTTTGGATCAGTGACTGCTGCAAACAAATCAGCAAGTTATCCGGCGTGTCAGATTTTCCTGTTCACAGTTAACTTTATTATACCGGCCAAGTACAACGAGACAATGAGAAGGTAGTTAGATAAGTACCAAACAAACCTGGAGCACCTCGACCTGCTTCTGTGGATTCTGGGAGGCGCGGCATTGACGGAAACAGGGATCAAGGAGTAGAGCTGGATGATAAAATCATTAACAATTACCATCATACATTACAAATTGTAATAAAGTCATCGGACCTCCCTCAACCTCACAATCAAGTCTGGGTTATAACATGGTTGTCATAGTAACCTTACTGATTATGCCGGTTTCCTATTTTCCTAGTTTGTTTTTTTTTTTCCATTTCCTTGCATTTTAATCAAGTTAAGATGAAAATCATTTTAGTTAGATTTTAGAAGGGTGTATTTCTGTAATAACTCAACTTGTAAATAAATGGCTTCATAAATGCCTCTTTTCTTGTTTTTCTTTCTCATATATGGTCGATCATGAGCTGCTTTCTTATGTGTAGGATAAGTAAAAGTGAGGAAAATGTAAATACTTGGGTAATATTATTAGCCTGTTTCACAAACCGTTTGTAATTATGCCTTTCTAATACAAGTCTAATCCGTTTCTAAAATGAGCACGCGTAATCTGTCAAGTGTTAGACATCACTGATATTCAATTCGATTACATCGTCCAGTTCTATTAAGGAGTAAAGAAAACTACAATGATCTCATAGTTCAACTTCTAGAGCCCGAGTTCCACCCAGTTAACCTTTAAGCCAGTTATTCTTCATGAGCTACACCGCAATGTCAGCAAGGTTAGCTCAACTTTCACCTAGCTGAGAAGATCTTTTGTTTATGTGACTGTTTAGGGGAAATGATCTGTTTGTAAAGTTACACATTCTATTTTAAAAAAAAAAAAAAAAAACAGTGGCTAGACTTCAGCATAACCAGCTTTTTGACGTGATAACCAGTGAGGTAAAATCTACTTTGGTAATGGTAAAAAAAAAAAAAGCATCAACATTTCTACACTTGGCCCATCCTCCTATCCTTTCTCTTCTTCTACCGCTAGAAAGTTAAGCATACAGCTCTAACATCGCCACTGAGCAATAAACCTAGCATTATGACCAGGCAGGTCCTGGCATTCTGGCGCATGAGCACTGGCTCCATCTCGCCGCTCAGATACCGTGGAAAAAAGGTCCTCTGCTTTTGTCCCTGCATGTCAGGTGTGTACTGGCCCATGTGAAAGTAGGTTAATCTCTTCTCTGCGTCGTTCCTTCCACACTTCTGGAATCACTGCTCCGGGGAATAACCTCTTCCTGTTACTCAAGCGGTCAAGTTATTCTTAGAGCATCACAAATCCCAACTCCTCAAAAGACTTTCTGTGAAAACTCACATGACTTTCTATGTAAGTGTTCTGCTCTTTGCAAAACAGTGACGTATAAGCGTCTGGGTTTTTTTTTTTTTTTTTTGATATCTACAACCGTATTGAATAAACTAAGCACAAAATGTTGACTAACAGAACTGCATGACCATAAAAAAAATTTACAAAAATCTAGGAAAAATCATTAATGATACAATAACGTAATTATAGAAAACACTGATCAAATCAAGAAACTTGAAAGAGAAAGAATAAAGGCTGCATGCGGGTTTCCCCCAGTCTCCCTGCCACTTTCCAATCACTTGCTCATGAATAAACATAACATGCAGGCAACTAGGTCATGGAAACCACTGGCCCATCTGTCTTCATTTACGTTCCATTGCATTTGCTGTTATTCACTAATGAACTGAGGAAGATCTCATTACAAGAAAACTTGTACACAAGGTTGCGTCTCAAGAAAAGGGTTCGGCTTTTAACCTCACCGATGCCAGGTCAACAAATAATGATTAAAACACATCTACACCACCAAAAGAAATAGCAGCACCAATAGAACTGGTAGTACCCATAACTCAATTCTCCCAAAACATATAGATAGATAGATATATAAACCAAGGACTAGGACTGGTCCTGAACCATACAGCTCTCTGTGAATATCCTGTTCCATTGTCAGTGAGCCAAGAGCTTTGGTGTTGTCTCACAAACAATGAAACCTGACCATTCAAGGAACAGGTTATGGTTTGAGAATAATTATAGCTCTTACACTGTATATGGCTGAGTTGTAATCTATTGCCATAACAGAATTTTCCTTTCAGAAAAGGTTCTAAGGGGAACCCTGTCGGAAACCATCGGCCTTCTGAAGAACCAAATAGCCATTTCACTTTTAACCTTACCGTAATACTCTCAGAACAAAGGACGTAAGTGGTCTTTATCTTCTGTGTAGAACCCTAAAAAAGACAGAGTGCCTCCCAATCAGAAAAAGCTCCATTTTTTACAAGCTAGAAACCATTTGTTCTACAAGCGTCTTGTTCAGATAAAATCAAATGTGTGTGATTGTGAATTTAATCCCTGTAAAGCCTACAGTGGGAAGTTTTTGCACAATAAAATTCATTGTCATAAACTTGGTATCGGGGTGATACAACTAGGACGATCTGGATCGATGCATCGATTTAAAAAGCGGTTGATAATAATTGATTAGGACTGAATACAAGAAAAAAATGCCACAGGCCTACACAAGATTCTGAGCAATGTTAGTCACGTCTTGAACAGAGGCTACTAAATCGAACCGTGTCGTATGGTAGCAGATTCAGTGGTATCATCAAATATCGATTCATTGCCTTATGAATCACAAGCATAACATATGTGAAGGCCTGAGGTCTACGCCATCATTTCTATTACAGATCAAAAGGTGAGAATGAGACTAATGTACACAATCTCTGCTTTAATTTCTGGGCAGTGTTTTCAACACAGCATAATTCCTGCTGAGTTTTTGATCACTTGTTGTGTCTAGTCCACCAATTCACCTGAGCATGCATATAGGGACAAACGGCCTTTATGTTCATCTATTAACCTGAACACATTTTTTCATTACGTTATAACACAACCCATTTCACCTCATTGAAGCATGAAACCTATGGGACCTGCGCCAATGTACACGACTGAAGCTTATCCTCCAGCTCATACCTGAAACATCAGCAAAATCCAGACAGGATCAGAGCTCTTGAAGTTGTATCAACGTGGTGGTGGGATGGGAATAATAAACCTGTGCAACAGCAGCAGCCTGTAATCCTGAGCTGAGAAACTGTTATTCCAGTGGAATAACTAGGCAATAATCCAGTGTACACACACTGCAGGTTTTCCTTTAATATGTGTGGCTCATCAACAAATAAAGGACACACCCTCTGTCCTTTAAATCTGCATCACTTTTTGGAAACACACATGAAACAGCAGAAATCTGAATGGACTGTGTGTTTGATTGGATGGACCTTCTGCATGCTGGACCTCATCAGTGTGCGTGTGTGTACCGCAAATGTGTGTCTATTGGTCTGTAACACGAAGCCTTAAAATGAGACTCTGCACTTTAGATCCCCGCATTAATGCCGTTACTCTAGTAGCCTTTCTCTAGTGCCCTTGCTCTAGTGGCTTTAATCTAGTCCCCTTGCTCCAGTGCCCTTTTTCTAGTCCACTTGCTCTTTTGGCTTTTCTCTAGTGGCCTTACTCTAGTGCCCTTAGTCTATTCTCCTTACTCCAGTGCACTTGCTCTAGTAGCCTTTCTCTAGTCCCCTTGCTCCAGTCCCCTTCCTCCAGTGCCCTGTCTCCGGTGCCCTTTCTTCGGTCCCCTTTCTCTAGTCCCCTTCCTCCAGTGCCCTTCCTCCAGAGCCCTTACTCTAGTGCCCTTCCTCCAGTCCGATACTCTAGTGCCCTTTCTCCGGTGCCCTTCCTCCGGACCCCTTCCTCCAGTCCTTTTCTTCCAGTCCCCTTTCTCTAGTGCCCTTCCTCCAGTGCCCTGTCTCCGGTGCCCTTTCTTCGGTCCCCTTCCTCCAGTGCCCTTCCTCCAGTGCCCTTACTCTAGTGCCCTTCCTCCAGTCCGATACTCTAGTGCCCTTTCTCCGGTGCCCTTCCTCCGGACTCCTTCCTCCTAGTCCCCTTCCTCCAGTCCCCTTTCTCTAGTGCCCTTCCTCCAGTCCCCTTTCTCTAGTGCTCTTCCTCCAGTCCCCTTTCTCTAGTGCCCTTCCTCCAGTGCCCTTGATTTAGTGCCATAACTTTAGTGGCCTTTCTCTAGTGCCCTAACTTTAGTGGTCTTTCTCTAGTGCCCTTGGCTCTTTCTTCCTTTCCTACAGCAGTAAGGAGAGATGTGTAGAGGATGATCGAGGCCCTTACCTCCTCCAGCACGCTGACCGTGTTCCTGCAGCTCTGTAAGCGGGTGGTGAAGCTGGATGTGGTCGGGGAGTTGTAATCCTCCGTGGTTTCCGACAGAAACTCGGACACGGAGATCTGGTCCGGCATCCTTGCGAACGCGATCGCCCCGGTAAAGATGGAGGAGACAATTTAATCTCAGAGATGCAGCACCATGAATTACAAAGACAAGCTGGTTACAGCTCCGCGCTCGGCGGAGTGACGTTTCTACCGTCAAATGACTCTAACGAGCCCAAGCGGCAGGGCTTTATCCTCGGGAGTACAGTACCGTGCGCTCCGTCCTCAGGGAGGGTCGGCTCGATCCGATCCGCATGTAATTTCCACCTCCTTCCCTTTTCCTCGGCTCTGATCGCTCTCTTGTATGAGAAACGACGGGACGCTTACCGATAACCAGCTCAGAAAAACATCCCCATTCCACAAGCCGCGATACACCGAGCTAACAGTTCAGGCTTTGCTACTGTTAAGTTATGATATTTGATATAGCCTATATAACCATCAGTATTTCATTGGCCCGTGTAGCGGTTTCATTCTGTGTTTTTCTCCCTTTCTCTTTTCCTCCCGTCTCCGCTCTCTGACATGAGCGCATGCACGGCGCTGGAGCCCCGCCCACCGCGGAAACGAGGACACCATCTGCGCATGCGCCGCTGCCTTCAAACCCGCATACTACTGTACTACATAGGACGTCAAAATGCAATTAGCGTACTCCTTTTTTTTTTATATGCTTTTCAGTACTTGGTCCTCTAGCCAAGTTTGGCAACGTGCCTTGTTAATATTGTGTTCATTTACTGCCTTATGCAAACAAGCTGCATGAATAGGCTACCTCATGCATTTAATGCGTTTATTATAATCTTGCTTATTTATTCAGCTCATTGCTCACACAGAATAATAAGCATGTCCCTACTACAGAGTAAGGGGAATATGGGTACAGACCCACACAGGCTAATTTCATCACATTAAATGTTAAGAATTGTTTTCTTTCTAAATAACTGTTTTTTGGACCAATCACAGACAGGTTTCTTTATCCCTGAATGCACATTTATGGGTTTTTTTTTCTTCTTCTTTCTGTAGGATAAAATCTGAATTTTTAAATTCATGCTTTTTTAATCGTGTTATTCTAAATCAAGCAAAAAAAAAAGCTCATTTGCATAATATTTTGTAACCCTATGTTCTGAGATAGCCAATGAAGTGCTACAGAGTGACCATGTCCAACTCACCGGCTCCATAAAGAGTCCCTGGAAGAAAAGCTGGATAAGCGTGAGGATGAGGCCCTCATGGCTTTAGCGGTCACCTCAATAAAAGTGCCTGGGATCAGACAGAAATCGGATTATTGGAGCCTATCTGTGGGTTGAAGCTGGACAAAAAGCTGGTCAGTAGAAAGACAAAGGTAAACTCCAGTAAACTTCTGTGTAATTGATCATGCGTGTTTACAAGACAAGTTAATAATAACCACACTAAGGTTTGGTTTTGTTTTTTAAACTTCAAATAACATTAACCTACACTGAAACAACCTAAATACATGTGTGTAAAAGCTTTTTTCCCCCCGCACCAGGAGAAAACCACGCCTAATAGGCTGAAACTCACCGAGAGCGCCGCGGTTTCACCCCCTGGTAGTAGTTTTAGAAGTAAATGTGAATCAAAGGGTACATCATTAAAGCTCAGCTTTCTCAGCGGCAACATATTCACTTCATTTTGCAACACTTGGCAAGAAAAAAGCAAAGCGTAAAATCCCGCACGGACAGGTCGCGGTTACACAGCCGCAATGTGCGCATTGATCGTCTCCATCTGGAGCTGCAGAGAGGAGATCCGCCTGGACAGGAAGAGAGAAACCCGGCCATGTGGGCTTGAGGTGGTCGGGAAATGGGGGGAGTTTCACACGGGATATGAACTACAACCCACACATTATCCTACCACTAAACAGTGTCCAAAAACCGCGGAGAAAATCCAATCAGGACATGACATGAGTTATTATTTCAGACTTACTGACTGCTCGAGGCAAAGATTCAGACATTTGTTCATCAGAAGAAGTGGCACTATTTTGGCAAACTTGTGTAGAGAGAATAGAAGTGAATCGAACTGAGCTACAGATTCCCCCTGATGGAGAAGCAGATGATGCATCATGGGTTGGTTTGCACTTTTTCACTTGTCATCTAACCCTTTAGGCTACAGAGGAAAAAAATTAACTACTGTTCAACAGAAAGGCTGTGAAGTAAAGATGACTTTACGTATAATGAAATCAAATCTTTCTACACTAGTAAACTAAAAGTCAATATTTGGTGTGACGATATTGGCTTTTTTTTCTTCAGTAGGTAGTCTTGTAAGGAAACGAGCTGGTAAGGTTTTACTGAGCATCTGGGAGAATCGCTTACGCTTCTTCTGGAGACTGATGGTCACACTCACTTTCTTATTTTTGCAGCAAAACACAGGAGCCTTTATTATAGTGGGGTTTTTTTAACTGACATACAAACATTTTTTTTGGAAAAGTAATGTTTGGAAATCTACAATGTTTTTGCACTGACTCGATAATGCAGAGTTCGTAAAATAAAAATCTATTGTCAATGTTTGTAGTGTAATTTGTTGTCAGGGCCTCACTAGTCTAAATGGAGCCCAAGTTGTGAAATGGAGTCAATTGTGGGTGGATTGGTTTAGTGCCCTGTTACCATTACCATCCAGCCATCCATCCATCTATCTGGGTCGCGGGGAAGCTGGAGCCAATCTTCGGGCGAGAGGTGGGGTACACCCTGGGCAGGTCGCCAGTCCACCACAGAGCCACTGACAAACAACCACACATGCTCGCACCCGGAGGAAACCCACGCATGCATGGGGAGAACATGCAAACTCCGCACAGAATTGGGACCCCTGGGGATCAATCGAACCCAGGACCTTCTTGCTGTGAGGCGAGAGTGCTAACCACTGCACCACCGTGCCGCCCTACCATTACCATTTTGGAAGAAATTTTAGAACCTTAATGAAATTTGGTGCTTAACTGAACAAGACACTAAACCCTGAATAGCTCAGCTGTATGTTTGGACTGCATCATGTTTCAGCTGTGCAGCACTTTGGATAAAACATGTTGTGCCAAATAAGGTAAAGTCTACATTTAGGTAACACTACATTTATTTCCTTAATGCTTTTTCCAAAGAAACACTGAATCCATGCAGTTGGGTCCAGTTACTAACTCGAGGCCTTAACCATGAGTGGCCACTGCCTGTAGCTCATGGCAATATTAACACTCTGACATCAGCCTTTTCACCGTATAGCGTCATTATGAAACATTGTGCTACTAAATTTGTTCATGAGCTTTCGGATCATGCAATAGAACAGATAAATCCCTCTGATAGATCATAAAAAAACCCTTAACGTACTTGAATGCAAGCACAAAGAACTCAAATTAAATCACAATATTTTCAAATTGACTTCCATACATCTGAATATTTCATTGCATAAAAAGCCTTTCCTCCATTTTCAGTAACCACTCTATCCCGGTCAGGGATGCAGTGGGTCCAGTAGCTATCCAGTGAACAAGAGACACAAGTTAGGAATACGTCCTGGATGGGAGACACCAGTCCATCACAGGACAACATGCACAGACACACACACACACCCCTAGGGCAATTTAGCCAGCCAACCTACTGGCATGATTTTGGGAGGTGGGAGAAACCAGAGAACCTGGAGGAAACCCAATTGGACACAGGGAGAGCCTGTTAAACTCTAGACAGTACCTTCAGCTCTGGATCGATCTGGAGACCCTGGACCTGTGAAATGGCAACACTCTCGCTATGCTTATGTTCCTTTATTTCTTTAGAGTCATTTGATTTGTCCTTGAGTGTTTCTGTTGCCCTCGAGGGTAAGGGATACAACATGATACGTAACGGTTTAAAACAAAACCAGTATTCTAACAGTCTTACATAAAGTGTGGAGCATTTACCACTCAAGCGTGTGCAGGAGTTGCTGAAAGATGAAAGAGAGAGCACCATGTAAACAACACACAACAGACTAAAAGAGGAAAAAGTGCAATTTATTTTGGAGGGTTTGTCCCAAGAATGAACAAACAAGACCAGACTAGCTTAATGCAGCTCTCTGAGCTTCAATGAACTGGCTGAGGGGTTCAAACCCACACGGCTGAAGTCTACTCTCCATTACCTCTGTTATAAAAGGCCTTCTCTCCCACTGTCCACCTCAGACCACTGTTAACATTTCAAAAAGATAAAATAAAAAAGGAACGAGCAACACAATTTTTAATAACACACCTATATAAAGGCAATAAAAATTGCTTCAATAAACACACAAGTAACAGCTCGTTAATAAGAGGGTGTCCAGTTGACTTTAAGCCTGAAAATTGGACTAATATGAGAGAGAGAGAGAGAGAGAGAGAGAGAGAGAGAGAGAGAGAGAGAAGGGCTGTCACTCTTCTGAGTCCTGCGTCTCTCACTGAGGGGAGACAGACGCATTAGCACGTGCTGTGTGTTCACGGCTACTCGGCCCCTCCCCTATTGGCAAGGAGGGATGTTGCTAGGGGGCGTGTCCTGCACAGCCCCCTCCCTTTCAGAGGGCGGGTTCATTAGTCGGAATCTGATTCGCTGCTGTCCTCTGATGAGCTGCTCGAGCCATCTGATTGGTCTTCGTCGTCTTCATCTTCCTCATTCTGTAAAACATGCAGGAAGTCGTGCATGACTCTGGCTATGCTCAGGACAAGTACAGTTTTTCTAAACTGAATTTCTACAATGTTTCAAGCATAATTAGTGTTTTCACCCAAAATTTAAAAAATTTTAAACTAATATTAAAAGCATTTAAACAGGTCACATGCCCCTGGCCAAAAATAAAGTTAAGGAAAAGGAAACAGGCACATTTTTGGAAGGACTTGATGTTAATGTTCTAGGTCCTCAACACCTAGAAACACTGGTAGCTAGCCAACATGCTACTTATCAGTTTGTAATTTACTTTATTTTACCTCTTTTAAATTGTTTGGCTTGTACTCTATCTGTAAATTTTATGTTGGAGACATTTTTTACTATTAGACAATTATCAGTAAGGATGACTACTTTTGGTTTGTTTTTTTTACTTCTGGTTTTCCATCAAGTGCACTGATTTAATGCTGCAGGCTCGGAGCTTACAATACATACAAGAAAAACTTAACTAGCCCTATCATTATTAAACTATGAAATGCCAATCTTTTATACTATATTGATATTATATTTGTAAAATCTAAATATTTTGTCCTTCTTTGATTAAAAAAAAAAACAAAAAAAAAACATTTACACAAATCCCAATCAAACCTCAAAAACTTTTCTTTAGAAATCAAACATTTTAAAGCAGTCAAGTCTTGTATTTTGATTTCTTACCAGCCTTTCCAAACTATTGCAACGCTGACTTAATATGAATCATCTAAGTCATTAATCTTATCAGCAGGGGGTTATTAATCTAATCTAAAGGGCCGCTGAAGCTGCAGCTTTTCATTCCAGCCAAGCAGGAGCCACACCTGACAATGACTGAAGGCAAAGATGAACGGATTGAACAGGTGGAATCAGGTGTGGCTCCTGCTTGCTTGAGAAAAAAAACCTGCAATTACAACTAGTGGATAAGACCTGTGATCTAGGATTTAAGCCTCACTTTAAGCTTTGGACCGTATCCTCACCTCATCGTCTTCGTCATCATCCTCATCTTCACTATCTGTGGAAGCAGAGGACTCGTCATCTTCGTCCTCTGAGTCTGTTGAGTCCGTCTTATCGTCTTCTTCCTCTGTGTCTGACGTGTCCTGCTGGAAAACAAGGAGTCACGCCTCTCTCTAATAAACAGTTATTCTCCCCCTTCGCTCGTATTGCATTACATCCATCATTTTCAGCTTAAAAGTCTTGTTTTATGGCTTACATTTTGCCATAGCCTTCACTACACTTCAACAGAGCCCTTGCTGGCTGCTCATGACACTAATACATTTCTCAACAATATTTCCTTGACTTTGAGGCCTGAGTGGCCCATTGATTTGTTTTTTTTTTGACTGTGTTGGGCGAGTGGCCCAGAGAAAACGGGCGTTACCTTGACCCGGTACGCCATGGAACGTTTGCCCCCCCCGGCCCCCAGCGCTGCAGCTCGGGCACCTACCGCCTTCCCCTTGGTGACACGCACTTTAGCTCCGGGACCCCGCGCCTTTGACGTGCTCCGCCGTTTCTGTGGAGATACAGACAGGGGAGAAGAGGGGGGAGGTAGGGGGAAAACGAGGAGAGAAAGCAACACGGGAAAAAAAAAAAAAAAAAAAAAACACAAACAAAAGAACAAAAACACACAAAAAAAAAAAACAATCGTTCAAGCTCAAAGCAATAATTAGTAGCATTATTGCAAAGCAGCCCACAGAACCATTACTGCCTCAAGTCAGGTTAGTTCCATCTCATAAGTGTACATAATACACTGATTAAAAAGTTATGAATAGGTATTTATAAGATTACAATGCTACCAAAAAATTCTCTGTTTTTAGTCTTATACAACTAAATTGACAGGAGCAAAATTACTTGCCATGCAGTGAAGTGTGTAGGAATACATGCACATATTTAAATGTGTATAGCATTTACATGTTCAGTTCTAAGGGACCCCCAAGCAAGCGGTATTTTTTTATTGTGTTTCAATTCAATTCAAAAGCAGCTTCACAGAAGTATACAAATTCTGAATATAAACTTATGAATCTATAAATTTATCTATCTATCTATATGTATACAAAGGTATATATATATATATCCATAATGAGCAAGCCTGTGGCGAGGAAAAACTCCCTGAGACGACAAGAGGAGGAAGAAACCAGACTCGAATGGGAACCCATCCTCAGGTGGGTGGCACTGAATAGTGCAGTTATAACTAAAAGAGCTGTTTCACCTCTAAACACACCTGAGCTATTAAACAGGGGCTGTTAGGGGTGCTTTCATTCCTATTAATCCATTTCCCAAATCCCAAATCAGAGCGAAAGTTATTCCTTTTTTTTCATTTGCCATTTGGTTTGGTTTCAAACTGCACATAATTATACAGACAAAAAGCAAAAAAGCAAAAAAAAAAAATGACTGAGGGGTGTGCAAGACTGAAAACTTGAAAGTTAGATAATTGCTTTCTCACTGAAAATGAACCACGCTTGGAGTCTGAAACTCTAGGGTTTGGTTTGGTTCTTTCAGATTAGCTGGTGCATATGTAAACGCGCCCTTTGGAACTGGAACTGAACTGAAATGTTGACTGAATGGGGTCCCCTGAGGACTAAATCACTTCTAAAGCTGACTCGCATCAAGTTGCACAAGATGCTAACAAGCAAGAGTAAAACAGTAATAATGAACTGAGACACTCACTGTAGTAGAGAACTCTTTGTAAACGGCTCGCTCCTGAGGAGAGAGAGACTGAGAAAGAAAGCGAAAGAGAAAATACGATCACTGACATCTGCACTTCAAGGCGATGAAGTGTGTATGTGTGTGTGTGGGGGGGTGTAAAGCAGCACTTGGTGTGTGTACCTTCACCCAGGCATCTAACTCTGCTTTGTACTCGAGTTGCTGCTCCTCCACCTGCTTCTTGTACTTGTCCTTCTGGCTCTGGCTGAGCTTGTGCCAGCGCTTGCCGATCTCCACCATGCGCTCCTTGAGGCTGAAGTGATTTAGCTCACCGTTTGTGAGCAGCTCCTGGGAAAACATCTGATAGCCACTCCTGAAGAAGAGAAGGAAGGAGGAGGACGTTAGATGATGGCGTGAACAGTTCTTCTATACGGTGTGCTCTCGGAGCTGGCACTGGCGTGCAGATCTGCCACTCACACGGGAGGTTTCTTGGGCTCTCCGTCAAACTTTGGCTTCCTCTGACCGTGACCCGATGGCACTGTCCTCATCTCCACCAGCTCTCTCTGCAGGATGTAACGAAAACAAAACAGGATTTCAGCTTGTTTCAGCCACTTTAGCTTAAACAGAAGAGGGACAAAGACTATTGTCTTTGGAAATGATCAATAGTACTGATTACTCAATAGACTGGGTAATGAAGCCAGTGCAACAAGTCACATTTATATCCAGCACTACGCAAATACAGCAACAGGAAGTACCACATAAGAATAAAGAAACAACTGCTAGTGTTGCGATAATAGCACCCACTGTTTCACCTCTCCCCTGCTTTACTCTGCGGAATATTAAGGTTAGGAGATGACCAACATTTTGACATTTCTTCAATACGGATGAGAAGACAGTGGTCAAAACGTTTGGTCACTGACCACAGTCCGGTACTGAACCTCGTATCGCTTCTGGTCCTCGGCCGCCTTCTTGATCCAGAGAATCTTCTCTTTCTTCTCCATGCCCTTCCAAGTAGCTTCCATGGCGCTCTGAGCTTTCTTCCGGTCATTCTGCAACACCATTTTTGCTTATTTAGAAAAATGATCGGCTTCGCTTGTACATTCATCTATAGAGATCATTATCGGCAGGTACAGGTATGCAAGTGTCCTATCTTTAAAGCAAGAAAGGGCAAAGAAAATGGAGAATTCCAAGCTATTTCTTTTACTTTTGTGCAAGAGAAAAATCACAAAACTACAATAGCCTGCATGTTCACAACTGACCGTCAGCATCTCTAAGCTGGAGTGAGAGTTAGTCTGGCTCACCCTGTATTTGGCCAGGTAGTCACCGATCACGCTCTGCTGCCACATCTCCTCTGCTGTTTTGGGCGTCTCAGGAAGTTGTGTCTTCTTCTTCCCGTCTTTCTTCTCCTTTGGCAGGCCGTGGACCCACTGGTCCAACTCAGTGTCTCGAGCCCGGTCCTATACCCCGGGGACACCATCGCATTAGTCAAAGATTTTGATGTGTCCAAAATGTTAGAAGGAGCTACATGAGGGACGGGATTTGCAGAGGAGTAAGGTTAACCCACCTTGCCCGATGTGGACTTAGACACAAAAGGGCTGCCTGTCCCCATAATGCTCAGCTTGGTGCCGCCCAGCTTCTCCTCCGTCAGTACTCGATCCCGTTCCTCTTCGGGCAGAGTCTGTAGTGAGACGACCCAGAAAACAAAAACGCAGGTTGCTTAAGAAGTAAAGCAGATACCTCTTAGATGCTTTATTCTATTTGGGACACATGAATCCCTACCTCAAGAAACCTCTGGATATCTATCTCGTACTGCTTCTTTTTCTGATGAGGTAAAAGTATGAGAATTGTGTGTACTGCCCAGTTCACGAGTACAGAAGATCATGCCACAGGCTTTCATACTCATTATTATGATCACTATTATTAGAGTATTTATTTTGTCACTCGTGGTCATTGCGTTTCAGCGTACCTGTTCACATCGCTTCTGGAACATGTCCTTCTCTTTCTGGGTCATCATTTTCCACTGCTTGCTGCACAGCACCATCCTCTCTGTGCTCGGGACGTCCTTCATGTTTACCATCAGCTCGGCACAGTAAAGAGAATATCCATTCCTGCCGAACAAAAGCTGATCACTGTCTCTGCACGTAAACTTCCTTAACAACACGATCTGCTTATGTGGTCATGTGTCACACTCCAAATGGATAACAGTTCAAGTTCTTGCAATTACAAGGTTCTATCTGATGCTATAAAGATGTTATTTAAATGCCACCGGATACACACTGCCAGTCAAAAGTTTGGACGCACCTTCTAATTCAATGTTTTTCTTTATTTTTATGACTTTAAAAGAGACTGGATAATGATGGACTGTTGTTTCTCTTNNNTCAGTATATGCCATACGTGTTGCTTCATAGTTTGGATGTATTCAGTAATGTTTTACAACGTAGAAAGCAAAAAAAAAATTAAGAAAAACCTATGAAAAAAAGTAGGTGTGTCCAAACTTGACTGGTAGTGTGTGTGAAGTTTACCACCAAAATATTGCTTAAGAGGTATATAAAAGTAAATATTGCTTAAATATAAAAGTAGATTTTATTATAGAGTAGGTCTCTGCCGAATATGACTTTTTTAATTGAACACATTCATACAAAATTTACTGCTACAACCAATAAAACACAATTATTAATAAGCATATTTTCAATTGTAAAATTATGGCTTGTGCTCCCTCTACAGGTTGAATATTTAGTTTGGAGAAACCTCACGCTCCACTACAATGTGCGACAAAATGGGGATTTCACCCCTCTATTGTGTTTGATGCCCCCAAACATGGCAGCTTTATGGCTTATAAATATAACTGAGCATAAAACTTCCTCACAGGAAAGATTGAGTACAGGCAGCAGCCACAGTGAGAACAGAGCCAAACTGATATTGATAGATAGTGGTTTAAATGGTTTCTTTTATAAGCTGATCGTTCAGTAATTCATTAGTTTATTAAGTATTTAAAGCTTTTTAATGCACTTCACTTTTACAAAAGTAGTATTGTCCACCAGATCCCTGAGGGAGAAGGACTGACTGCGATAAGGGACAACTTTTACATTTCCCTTTACACATTATGACATAACATTTTATTGTTTAAACATTTTGTATTTGGTGCAATATTACTTTGCACCAAAGTAATACACAAGCAGACGTACCTGCTTACCCCAAATAATCAGTGCTCTGAAAGCTGATGATATGCACAACAAAAGTAGCTTGCAACTGAAACTGATAAAAACAAACCCACAGCAATGCAACTTTTAAAACCTTCTAAATTGGATTTAAACACAAGTTAAACTGAGGTTTTTCTCCCAACACTTTTCAAACCAAACGTAAGCCTGTATTTATTATTCCTACAATAAACCATGGGACTCGTCTTACTTTTTGGCTCAGATGCATTTTTTTCTTTTCTTTTCCTGTAAATGATAGTTTGGTAGACGCAACACTGACCCCTACATACGGAGGCAGACACCGTTACACACGTTTGACTTTCCTCGCTGAAATGTAATTTCAATTATAGACAATAAACCCCCTTTTTAAATAATGAGCGTATTTCTCAGTGCAATCTCCATGGTTTTTTTCTATAGTTATCTGTCCTTTTTTCCCCTCCACTAGCCCCCTCCCACCCAGAGGAAAGTGCTATCCACCCTCTTCCGCATACATGAGCTGTGATTGACAAAGGAGAGCGTAATGCCATTCCTCCCACCCAGAGAACACAGCCAATTTTGCTCTCTTAAACTCCTGGCCTCGTTGCAGTGTCTGGACAACATGGTGAACGCGTCTCTGTGATATTTCAGGACATGGGAGCATGAATTCTGCTCACATTAATGTAACGTCGACATTAACATGGATCTGTCCTACACTAGTCACAGAGTGCTCCAGACCTCCACACACCTTCCAAGCGAGTACACTTTTCAAATAAGCAGAAAGTGCAGAGTCAACAGAAATCGAGGTTGGACGTGCTCTTTATGCTAGCGGAAAACACCTACGGTGGTGGCTTAGTGGGCCGTCCATCAAATTTGTCCTTGAGCTGCCGCTCGGCTTTGGTCAGGACGGACTTGACGTGCTCGTCTGAGTTTGCGTCTGGGTGTGCTTCGTGGTATGCCCTCATGCTTTCCTGAAAGGCAGATTCAGAAAAAATGAAAGCCGTTCCACTGCAGGAACTCCGGTCTTTATTGCGGTGTACCATACCTCGTAGTTCTTCTGCAGCTCCAGCGCTTTGCTGATCCATTTCAGCCGCTTTTTGTCCGAGAGCTGGGACCACTGACGCCGTAAAGCTTCTTTCAGCTCCTTTTGACTCACCTAGAAATATGAAACAACAAGTTTATAATCTGAACATACAGTATGACTTTTTCATCCGATGATTCTAACGGAGTACTTTTTAAACACGCTCACCTCTGGGTGAAGCTTCATGAAGGTTTTCTTTTCATGGTTGTACCACAGCTGCTGAGGGGTTTTGGGCTTCTCCGGAAGGTCGGACTTCTTTCGTTCTTCTATCAGCTCGGGATGGTCTTCTCTAACGAAAGACATATGTGTTTGTTTATGAGAGAGCTTTTACACAGTGTTATTTCCAAAGCGAGGGAAGGGGGTGCTGCTTACTTGAACCGTGCCATGTTTTTCTCAAAGGACTCCTTCTCCCTCTGGAATTCCTGAATGTATTTAAGCTAAATAATAAAACGTATAATTTATGACACAGCGCAAAACAGAAAAGGCACACCTTCAAAATGCCTTGCAGAACTAAGAATAAATCCAGTCGTGTGTTCCTTTAGTGCGCCCACCTTTTTCTTTTCAGGGAGCTCTTTGTATTTTTTGGAGAGGATCTTGGTGAGATCTAGGTTGCTCATCTCTGGGTGGATTTTTGCATATTTGGCTCTCTTTTCCATAAAGAAACGAAAGTAGGGTGTGAGCGGCTTCTTCGGGAAGTCTGGATGAGTCTGTGGAGAGGATCAAATAAATAAGCTGTAATAGGAAACCATTTGCATTGCGTATACTGTAATGAAATTGTATGAATGAAGTTATGGTGAAACTTCTTAACATTCAGTTGGGAATGTTGGTGAGAACCATCGAAACCTATAATGGCAGAAATTACCTTCAGTTTTTTTCCTTTATAAGGGTTCTTTACATATTCGATTGCGTCAACGATGAGCTCTGTCATTGTCCTGTACTTCCGAACCTATGAGTAAAGCAATGATAAAATATCCTGAAAAACATTTCTTAACCGTCTTGTTAGAAGTCTGCCTTTGGCGTACACCACATGCACGTCTGCACACACTCGTAGGTTTAGTCGGCTCACCTCTGTGGAAACCTTCTGCCATTTCTGCTTACACATGTCCCCGGTGAAGTTTCCAAAGCCCACTTTCTCCCAGTCAAAATGAGACTCGGTGGTCTTGTATTTCAAAGAGTCTGCATCAGGCAACAGACTCTTAATCCTCTCTAGCAGTGTCAGGCAGTCCTCCTTACTCCACACCTCACCGTCTAACACCGCCACCACACACAAAATACATTTGTATAGCAGTGGTTCTCAAAATGTGCTGCAGGGGCCCTCAAAAGGCTGTGAAACCTAGACAGGACGTTCATGATCGACTTTATTGTATTTATTATTCAGCTCATCATTATTGACCCATTTAAATTGTATGGGTTTAGTCCAAACCTCAAAAACCTAAAGTCTATAAATAATGTCTTGGAACAAATATGTCCTGTTTGCAGAACGTCTCTGCAATACACATTTCTCTCAGAATGCTTGGAGAACTCTTGTCCTATAGGGTCAAGGTAAACCATGACGAGAACGAAAATTCTCAAATCCTCAAACGAGGACTGTGGGATTTTAAAACGTACCTACTTTGTTTACAAGGCACTTTTTCCCTACAAAAAGATTTTTTCCTGAAAACTCACTTGGTTCTTAGGCATTAAAGCCTGTTTAAGAACGGTTTATGGGTAAGACAAGAAAATACACGTGTATAAAAATCTCCAGGTCTTGGGAGGCTATAAAACACACATTTACATGTATTTGTATGGCAGTTGCTTCATTCAAATCGACTTGACAAGTAAGGCAGAATACAATCTAGGTCTTAAAGTACTACAAGACTAAGTTTCCAAAATCTGATGAGAGCCAGGTGCGGGATAGCTGTAGGAAAAGCAGAGAGGTTGCAGCATGCCTACCTGGTTCGAGTTTGATTCGCCCAGTCTGGGTGCCAGCCACGCTGCTGCTGCCATTCATGACTACACAGTCAAGGTGGCTCTGACCCGACCTGCAGCAAACACAGACACTCAAACCTGAGTACAAGACAAAAAATGGGTCTTTTTTTTTCTTCTCTTTTGTAAAGAATATTTTTATTGCAGATGCAGCATAATCTCTGTGCCAAGGCAACGTCGTATCCACTGGGAGACAGGTGGACTCCTGGTATACCTCCAGTTTACAAGTGCTGTGCGTCTGGCTATCAAGGATCTGAACGCAAATACCTGTTTTTGTATAGCATAATATAACAGGTGCGGCTGTAGATTGAGTTTAAGTACAGAGGACAGTGAATAAAAACGATAATCCAGAAGTTATGCAGGATGGGGCGGAGTTAAAATCTATGGCTTAAATTTACACGAGTGGTTTGACCTCGATCACACATGCAGTATCTCCCACGTCTGGGTTTATCTCAGAATGTCTGGACTTACAAAAGTGGGTTCTGTGTAACACATAGAGTTGAACAGGTCCCAGTTGAGCACAGCATGTTGTAGAAGGAACTCTACATCCCACTGAACTTCCATCCATTATTCAACCTCCCGTTTCATTTTAGCTTTGGCATTAGTTAGTGAATGACAAAAGGGAGTTGTATATTTTGGAAAGTAATGATTTTTGGTTAGGCTTCAGAGGAAGCAGGTCATCCCAAGGTTGTTTAATTGGCAGCGAAGGGAACTTAGGAAGAGTGGTGGAGGTGCCGTGTCTAATCCTAAAGTATGGGATTACAGGGTGATCTGCAGGTGATAGTCAAGTGAGGAAAACTACAGAACACGTCATCCACATACAAGTCGTCAAAGTTCTATATAAAATGCTGTTACCACTGACAGAAGGTGAAGTTTGTATGTGATTTGGAGAATAAATGATTTTTACAAACAGGGGCCACGGTTGAGGCTGCCAACTATTTAAAATGTCTTAAATGATGCCAAAGTTTAAGGGTATTCAGGACTACAGGGCTGTTTGTACAAGTGGTGACCTTCAATGGCAAAGATTAAGGCAGGGAGGGAAGACGAAGTGCAGGAAATATTTCCACTATACCCAAAGGAGTATCAGGAGCCTCAAGCTATAACTGTACAATCTTATGAATGTGTGAAGAGTTGGAAGTTAGGGAGAACGGCCCCTCTGTAAAACTTGCTCTTCTGGAGTGTGGATATTGAAATTCTAGGGGGTTTCCCACAACCATATAAAGGTTTGGACAAGCTGTTTAAAAACCCTTTTGGGTAGCAGTACAGACATTGATTGAAACAGATGAAGTCTAGGAAAGACATTCATTTTTATAGTGTAAATATGCTCTATCAATGTAAGTGACAAATAACTCCACATCTGGAAGTCAGACTTGATCTGGCAGACGAGAGACGTGACGTTAGCAGAGAGAAGATCAGGCAACTTACGAATCACATTAATACCCAGATACTGTAAATCAGATTTACTAAATTTAAAGGGCAGGTCTTTATGATCGAGTGCTGTAACAAAAACAGGTCATTATAGGTGTCATGTTGCACTTCTAGCTCACGTCACACCAATCCCATGCCGCATAATTGTGGCTCATACTAATGTCTGTGCGGGTTTCCATCTACCTCTCAAAAACATGGCAGTAGGTGGACTGGCCATGCTAAATTTATCCCTTGGTGTGTGTTGCTCTGTGACAGACTCCCACACTCCCAGGGTGGGTTCTGGGTCCATTGTGACCCTGAGTGCTTATTGAAGATGAACGAATGGAAAGATGTTTAAACACCAATGTTGTAACTGGTGCCACACAGTGAGCTTCTCCACACAGCTGAGGGAGTTACTTACAGCTTGCATTGTAAAGACCGAAAGTCGTTATTGTGCTCTCTGTGGTGTTAAATGAGACCATTCATGTTTGGTAAAATGGTTATTATTATGGCAATTTCGAGATCGAGGTGTTAAAGAGCATGATCTGGGTTGGTTGTTACTGAGAGGAGCATCAGGACCAGCCTCCAGCTGATCTCCGGATAGGAGGCCGCATGTGACAGAGCTAGAAATCTGAACTGGAGCAGGGAGGAGGATGCCAGCTGTGCTGGAGCGGATTCACACAGACCATCTTGGACGTATGGGAAACCCCTGTTGCGCGTAATCCACACCAAAACATCTTTTTTTTTTTTTAATAAGCCAACATTTTTGGGAGTCGACACTGTTTCAAAAACATTATTTCACTGAGAAACGCTGGATGGAGAAGTAATCGACGGCACTGATCTACCAGGTGCTGGGAAGTGACAGCCAGATACTTAGCTAGCTACTTATTTAGCGCTAGCGCATGCTAAAACGCAGCAAAATATCCAAAATAACAAGTCAGGACACACCTTTGGCAATTTGTCGGACAAACTGTCCTAGGTAGTTTTATTTTATTTTATTTTTGACGAACAGTCGAGTAAACCCATTAGCTTTCCCCCCCCTACTAAAACAAGCAGCAAACCTTTATCTACCTTAGCCACATTAGCACCGTGCTAATAACAGTCTAGAGAAGTTCTACAGGTTAAGTTCACATTATTTGCAACAATGCAAGCAAGCAATTAGTAGTCAGTTTCCATAGAGTAACTTACACTGTAAGTATTAGCCAAATGAGTGCAGTTGCGAATATTTTTAGTTCATTTTGAGTTTGTTGGTCAGGCCCCGTGTCCACCCGCCCTCCCCGAGCAGTGGCACAGCGTTCCCCCGGTTTCCCGTCTCATTCCGCCCGCACAAGGTCAACCGAGCCAAAGCCCCAGGCCCAAGATTAGCATTTATTCCTTTTATCAGCCAAGCTCAGACAATGGTATTTAAGCAATTATTCGCGTTTATATTTCGAACAGCAGTTGTCATCAACGCCAATTTGTTTTTTCAGAAACTCCTATAAAGTAAAATGTTGTTAAAAAAATAAAGTCCGTTTTAACAACAGCGCAACGGCGGTTCTGGAGGATTTCGTGCTGATCGTGTCGGGAGACGCTTCATAACGGTGTCCGAGTCTGAGTCGGTTCTCTGCTGCGAATTGCGTTCGGTGGTACCGACCATTGTCTGAACTCGAGCCCAGTAATGGCGCCGCGATTCCGGGAGGAGTCAGCACACAGCTTCCGCTAGCAACAACGCCTCGGGTAGCCAGCAGAAAACACCACAAGTATTTCCTACACTAGAAAAATACCGAGGAAAAAAACGAAAAAAAAAACCGAAAAAAAAAATACACACAACACTGACGACTATTTACACCTTTCTGTTTCCGTACGAATACTATATTTACTGTATTAGTCGCGCGCGCATCGTTATGAAAATAAACCGTTTTTGTAGAGAGAAAAAAAAAACAGAAGAAAATGGGTTTAATGATTTACAAATGTGGGTCAAATTAAAAACATATGTGAACCTACTGTGTTTTCAGGATTGCTCTTAAACGCAGGCTTCGATAACTCGCCATTTCCAGGGTTATATATTCGAAAACGGAGTGCGAGCGGGCCCTTGAGCCTTTCTTCGCCCCGAAGTCTTCACTGCAGAGCCGCCATGAATGTTACAAAGACTCGGGGACGCGCGGTCTGAAAATCGTAGAAAACGACCTCAAAAATCACCAAATGACTCACCTTGTTTTGCAACACCTAATGTCAAATCCTCTTCGCAATCGATACGCAGTTCGACTTAAGTATAATGAATGTTTATTAAATCTAGTAAGTGTCGATTTTTTTAGCCGTAAACCCCGGGGAGTCAAGTCGAAACGGATCCGACAAAAGGAGCGTCTGGTTCGGTATGAAACTCCGCCCAGCGCCGCAGGGGGAGGAACTCCGGGGGAAAACATGCGAGGAGAAAGGGGGCAAAGGAGGACCTGGAGACTTACAAAATATACAGTGTATTTAAATGTTTTACACAGGTTTTTGAGCGCATGTAGTGAATGTTTAATGTGTTTTTATTCACGCTGTAGCGTAGACACAGACATCCACTTCCTGGCTAAACGTAGCTGCACCACACAAAAACAACAACAGTGTTGACCCGGCTAATGCCAGGTTATATTTACAAATTCTCCACATTTTTCCTTGGGGATGATTTTGTTGGCCAAAAAAAGTCCATGCTTGAAAACAGCCCACTCTTTTAACTTTATTCCTCTTCAGCAAGCCGGTTTTAGTCTCTCAGCCCAGTAGCAAGTCCCATATAACCGGCGGCGGACACAGGGAAGGTAAAGTGCGGGTTAGCTGAGCTCATACACTCCTTCTGCTGTCAAAACAAGCGTCCTGAAAGCGATAAAATCCACGTCGGTGTATAATTCCTTTGTTTTAGAGAACACGCGTGCCTTGTGGACTTTGTGGAAGTGTGTTTGCCGTTAGTGAGGTGGTGTGAGCGCGGAGGAGGAGGAGGAGACGCTATGGACAAGCACCAGAGCCAAACATCCCCGAACCTGAAGCATCAGGGCTCCGTCCCAAAACAAAACACACACTCTCCTGCAGGCTTGTGCTCATGTTGGGGTGGTCGCTGCCACCCTGACATCAGTCCTGCCACCCTGACATCAGTCCTGCCACCCTAGTCACCATCTCCTCTCTGACCTCTAGCACATCCGAGCGGTCTGTTAGTTACTCCTGTACAAAAACCACACAGCAGTGACACTGAACTATAGGTGAACAATCACTCCGAGCACCAGTGAGCTCCATCTCAGCTCTGCTCCTGCTCTACCCCCATGCTCTGCATGTCTTGTGGTCGGTGTTTCCCTAACACACCTGACTAACTAATCAGGTAACTAACTGACCACATGTCACGTGACCTTCCGGTCGCCATATGGGGAAACCCGAAATAATATGCAGTGCGGAGGTTCTCCAAGGTTATTAGAATCTTGGTTCTAATCTCGGGGGGCAAAAAACAAGCACAAGACATATCTAATCTGCAACCATAAATTGGTTCTGTATGTTAGTAGGCTAAGTAGTGCAATATTTAGTGGACTTTTATTTCTCTTCATGTGATCAACGGGTCACCTGACATCCATCAAAATAAAAGACTCGACACGATATAATGAATTCACGCAGTTTCAAAATGTGGACCAGTCTATGGTGGGAACTTGAATTTAAAATATTGCAGATCAGTTTCTTATTTTAGCCAATTATAGAATCATATTTTGGGTGTGAAGTGAAATTAGGGTTGCTTGTATTTTTTTTAAGAAGGGCTTTTATTTTGTTGGAAATTCGCCGCTGTGGTCAAGCGTTGCTGGTGTCACAATTCTCATTTCACTGTTGAAAGAAGGGCAGTTGCTAACAACTAGGGAAAATTACGATTAGGGTGAAAGCTAATTGTAGAAGAAACAATATAGTGCTTCTCTTGTCCAGTAAAGATCTTTTAGATATCAAGGACTTTCCCAAGGCTACATTACCTTTCAATGTTTTGCACACTACTACTGCTGCTTCTTCCAATAATAATAATAATAATAGTAATAATAATAATAATAATAATAAAGGGTGACCGCAGACAACTGTCAAGCGTAAAACACTGTTAGGCTGACCTCAAACTAAAACAGATCAATTCAATAAGGTTAGTTTAAAAGATAAACCAGAGTAAATGCAATACAATGCAGGAGCTATCTCTGCTCTTCAGGATTGTTTTGAACACACTGACTGGCATATGTTCAGGGAGGCTGCAACCGAAGGCGACATCAC